>CAJGYM010000160.1:0-115656 GCA_904845305.1 Caenorhabditis auriculariae | reverse complement strand
AAAAGGCGCCTTTGAGTCCTTTTAGAGGTCTCTTTTTTCCAAAAGTTCTTTTTGAGACCATTTGGACTTTGCCCGTGTCCAAGCTCAATCCAAATCTGAAAAGAGAGATTTCAGACACCCATAATCACTGAGGAAGAGAAGAAGCCAGACATTTCAACTAAGGGACAAGGCCGCAAAAAGGTTCAGACATGTCCAATTCAAGAACCGGTGGCCGGACCCAGCAGCTCACCTCGCAGCACTCGAAAAAGCATGGTATAAGAGATTCAGCGATATTCGATTCAAGAGAGATTCCAGACGCCCGTCGTCAGATTCGCCGACGAATACGAGGCCTCCGTGGCGTGTAAAGGGCAGGGTCGGAGGAAAAATCCTGTGGCCAAGCAAGTCGACCAAGATTCTTCGGACGATTCTGAGACAGAAGTAGATATCTATTTTATAAATCTAGCAGTTTCCATAACATTTTTGCTTTTCCTATAACTGATAGGGTTTGTAAACTTTTTCAGTCGCTATATTGAAAAAGTTTTGCTTCGAAAAAAACCTAGAAAAAGCCGCGTTGCGTACGCGTCGCGGCTTTTGGCGGAAAACTTTAAGTCAAACGCGAGCCATCCTTTTTTCTTTTCTCCTTCTATCCAAGTAGTGAGAAAAACTACTGAAAAACGGTTGTTCTGTGCGCAAAATTCGCTTTTTTTAGCCGAAATATCGGGAAAAGCAAGCTTTCAGGAACCCGACAGTCCCAAATGAACTGATAGATTGATTTTTCGATTAACAAAGAGCATTTTTAAGCATCGAAACTCCCTTTCATGTTCAATTTTTCCTCGTTTTTCAATAATATTAGGTCTGAAATCCTTGATGAAAATTTGTCGAGTTTCAAAAGCGAACTATCAATCAAAGCTCGAAAAACTGGGTAAAACATGCAATTAACTAAAAATCTCAGAAAACGCTTTGTGAAGCTGAAATTGAACGGCTAGAGCTCTTAGTGAAAAGTTTTCAAATCAAGTAGGTCTCTAAATTCTAAAGTTTTGACTGACTGATGAGTTTTTATACCTTTTTATCGTATCTCAAGCCAGGAAGTCGAAAAAAAACTAGAAGTTATTTTCAAATTTTAGTTTTCCGTTCTGGTATTTTAAATTTAATGTTAAGGAGAAAGTGGACAAAGACTCAGTCAAAAGAGCGAAGAAGCTGGTGAAAACCGAGTACGAGCCGATCCTTGAAGCCTACGAAGCACGCATCCAAAATGAAGAGATGGTTTACCAATCAAAAAATAACAATCCAAATAACCAACGAATCTAGGTCAAATTCCAATCGATGCTCAGTAGTTTACCCAAAGGACACGCCGAGCAACGGAATCTGAAGTTGGAACGGCCAGAGTATATCCCTCAAATGGCCCCTCAAGATTCGATAGCTCTCATGAAGGTTCGTATGAGATCGAATTGAACAGTAGTAATGGAAAATGCAGACGAAAACGGGGAAGTCGAGAGCCGATGCGAAGACTGAACAGAAAATGCGGTGTTTTCTCATCCCGTCGATCCAGGTCCTTCCCAAAATGACCTATTGGGTCCATGTGGAGAGCAACGTTAAGGTCAGTTTGATAATGATTATTTCAGAGGGTACTCGAAGGAACATATTTTTGTGGGCTTCTTAGTTTCCAAAATCTAGTTTTTGTTGTGAATCAAATCTTGTGATCTGGAATATTTAACAACCAATGTATTCGATGATTCTCTTCTCTCTTCGAATACATCAGTACATTTCCATAGCGTACATCGGCTAGATCCCAGGCCTACCCCGGGATGGTATCTAGCCGGCGCATGTCCCATAGACTTTAGGGTCTGTTAAGTTTGAAAAGAGAACGGTAGATCATACACAAGTTATATTTAGGCTATAGCCTCTCAGAATATCTTTAATTGAGGATTAATAAGTTTTTTTTTAAATATACAAGGACCTTAATTAATATAAAACCACTTTAGTTTTGAAGTTTTAATAATCGAAGTTTTATTGAGAACTCAAGGAAGCATTTGTTGTTCTTTTTTAGTAGTAAATAAGGAGTTTTGTAGGAGTGTTTGTCAGAAAACTATAAGTCCTTTCTGACCAGAAAAGTGTTTTTATTAGTGAAAAAAAATCGGTTGTTCGATTAGCGACCATGAAAAGTCTGCATTCAGCCTGACAAGGAGCTCGTTTTACTTTTTGGTTGCGAATTTCGTGAAATTACGCGAGAATATACCTTAAAAAGCCAAGTTAGAGTCCTGTAAGTGTCAACCTGAAAACTCCCAACTTTCAAGGATTTCCCAATCGTAAAGTAAAATTACCTTCCTTGTGAGCATAAGAATATATAATCTCAAACCTCACACGGCGAGCATCTTCCTATGAAGGATTTTATGTTCTCAACACTTTGAAGATGAAAATCTGACTGGGTTAATTCAGACGGAAGACATCAACCGCTTGAGCCATATCCCCTTCGTAAACGATAGTCAGAACGACGCGACCCTTTGCAAAAGCCTTCGAAAACTGTTCGACGAAGGAATTCACGGATATTTGAATAACTGGCAGTACATTAACGACTATACGATGTATGCTCTATTGAAACGGGTGTTGCCCCAATGGACGGAAGGTTCGTAGAAATGAGGAAGGAAACTGAGGGAGAAAAGGAGGTTCAGATGAAAACGACATGTTCTACGCCATCTATTCGTTGTTCCCCAATAAGCTCTCACACAAGCAAATTCGCGAAGCGTAAGTTCTGTTTTGGGATGAGAAAAACTAAAGAAGATATTCAAGAAGTCGTTTTAGATGAATAAAAAAACTTAGAAAGAGACAGTTTACTCCCGTGACCGTTAATTAGAATGGCTCAACGCGTTGCGCACGCGCTGCGGTTCGAGTTGATATTTCAAAGTTAGTCGCTGAGTAATTCGCTTTGTGGTCGGGCGCAGTTTCCAAAGAACCGCTTCGCATCCGTCGCGTGTTGAGTCATTCCCAGTATGTCTTTCGAAAAGTTGTTTTTATTGTTTATTGGTTTCAACTATGCTCAAACCCTGAAAAAGGTTTGAATTTTCCATATTTCAGGCTTGAAACTGTTTGAAACCTACTTTTTAAAAAATATGAATTTTTTAAGTGCAGAATTTTGAAATAATTGATAATCTTTTTTTAACTGATAAGTTTTGATGTAACTCTACAAGTTTTAGTTCCTGGAAAAACTTTTCACCTCTTTACAATTTTATATTTCTCGTATAAATTCAAGAAAAAAGTTCAATAAAAAAGATCAGGAGGCTCCTGAAGAGACTGCTAGAGAAAACCTAAAACCTGGATTTCTTTAATTTCTTGCAGTTTCGAAGATTACAAGGTCCGGTTTGATAAGCTCCCGGTTCTGCAGATCAAGGTTGAAGAGTAGAAAGACAAATCATCATTTTTCAACTTTCAGAGCGAAAAAGAATGTGATCGCGAAGATTTACACAGCGTTCAAGCACTGAGATGCGTCCAGTGCAACACTTTGGACTGTATCTATCACGGTTGGTTTTTTTTGGGAGCAGGTGAAAAAGAAAAATGAAAGCTTTTAAATACTAGCCGTAGAAAATAAAGGAAAAAAAATTTTGATGAAAAAAATTTTTATCTATTTTTTTCTGTTCTAGTGTAATTTTTAGGGTTAATTAGGAACTCCAGAGTGGTCCCTGTAGGGGCAACCTTAGGGGTCTTAAGAGGGTACCCTCTAGGGAACCAGAGAAAAGCGACCCTCCCGTAGGGCCTATATCAGACCTATCTTTATTCCTAGTTTTTTCAAATTTTTATAAGTCGAATTTCTCCTCCCGGACCTTGAGTTTTTGCCCGTGTCCGAACGGGTGGCAGAAAAAAACTCAAGAAAAAAGCTTTTTTTTTTTCCAGGTTTCAATCCGAAGGCTCTCATATTGGACCACGAAACTCTGTCTTCTTTGGATTTGACCATACCGCTGCCTTTCGGCGACCTTTCCAGCAATGAAAATAAGGCTCTCAACGATGATTTCGAGCCCTGTTCTGAGTCTTGCTACTACCGGATCGATCGAAAGGTGCTTCGCTAAAACTAACTTGCATCAAGTTTCACATGGTCCATTCGTCACAAATTCAAACAACCTGGTTTCTCTAAGACTCTCTCATATTTACGTGCCTTTTTTTATGTATGCATGACCTTACTGTCAAGAAAAAAGAGGGCACATCGGTGTCTGATTTTCCAAACTTGAAAATTCCCGCAGGCACGTGGAATTGCTCGACGCGTCGTTGCTTTGAAATGAACCCGACCTGAAACTACTTGCGCTTAAAGCCATCAAAATATTAAAAAGAGCTTCCTAGCCATTCCCAGTGCGACCACGGTTTTCAAAGAAAAGAAAGTTGAGAGGCCTGAGCGAAAATAATGAAAAAAGGTTGAAACAGAGAAAACAATTATACCAAGAGGTCCGCATTTGGAATGGCTGCAACGATCCAAGATACGCGTCCGACCGGAAACGATTTGCGCGAAAGGTTATATAAATCCAACAGCGGCCCTTTGAGCCATTCCACGTGCGACCACGGCTTTCCCAAGGACCTGGATAGACATTTTCCAACTTCAGACGGTCATGGAGAAAATCGTTTGTGAGGAGGCGCGGCAGGCGATTGCCGAAAATGATAGATCCGCCGTTTTTCGCGTCGAGACCAAAGAACTCTACGAAGAATTGCCGTCCATAGCGGTCCTCATGTTCACCAAACTCTCGAAAAAGGTCTCGATTTGATTCCTTCCTGATCTTGTTCCCTACACTAACCCTACACTGCACCTAAACACTAATTGGTTTTCAAGTGGACACTTGAGTGATATTGAAGCTTCTAGAATGATCGCTAAACTTCTAAAACTAACCCAACTTCATTTGAAACGCCTCGGTCGCGCGTGGAATGGCTTAAACCTTACCAAACGCTTTCTGAAGTCACTGAGCGCAAGTAGTTTTGGGTCGGGTGTGACTATCTACGTTGAAGGCAGGACGAGTAGAGTATAGATTTTTTCTACAAGAAGCGCTGTCGAGCTCAAATTTCTCTTGACAAACTCAATAAATGTCCTGAAAAGTACTGTATGGCGATCCGCTGGTCGCACTTGGAATGGCTCGCGTCCGACCAGAAACGATTTGCGCAAGAAAAAACTGCTTTGAGCCATTCCAAGTGTGGCCATGGTTCTTCAAGTTTAGAAGAAATGGAAGGAGATTTTTCAAAACGTCAATTTTTAGGAGAAGGACGCGGAATTCATAACCTTATTCAAAATGCCGTGCAATTATAGCAGAATGATGCGTGGTGTGACAAAAGATCGAAAAAATCCGACGTGTTCTGAGGTTTTTTTTAATGATTCTAAATTTCTTTTTTTTTTTCTCGAGGTACTTTTTTATGTAATTTGAACAACTTGTAGCCAAATATAACCTTTTTTGCAGCTCTACAATCTTCTGCTAAAAAATTCAAAAGATGTGGTCACCAAACGAGAAATCCCCAAAAAGAAAATGTATGTTTTTCTTCGAATTTTCTTCCTGATGATTGAAATTTCAGAAGTGCCAAAAATCAGCACCGTTCCTTCAGGAATAGCACCTGGGCCGGCAGTCAGGGAACTGTTCGTTTTGATTTTCGGATCTGAAAATGATAAAATAAATTTGAGAAGTATCTTTGAGATTTGGGGCGGTAGGTTGGCCCTCGCAAGTACCTGACTGTCCCTCTCCGTATATTTCTTTTTTAGTTTTTTATTTAACAAAAGGAAGGCTCTTAAAAATAAGTTTTTTTTTTGGTCCTTTCAAAGTCTGTGTGCCACGAATTGAAATTTCACCGAACGACATTCCGCTGTTCCGCTGCGAAGCGCTTGCGCCTTTGCGAGCCTCGGTAGCGCTTTTTTTTTTTGGTTATCATTGCTGGTAGATCACTGGAACACGCGAAAATAAAGTACTGAAATAGAAGAATTCGTAAAGGCTAAGATGCTTCGCGACCGCACGTAGCGGAACAGCGGAATGTCGTTCAGTGAAATTCCAAGTCGTGGTACACAAACTATAGCAGCCGTTCTTCAGTCTCTCTCTTTTTTTTTGCAACCTTTTGAACTTCGTCTGAGTAAAGGGTAGCCTGGGAATTCTGTGAAAAAACGATTATTCGGTTGCAGATCGACAATAACAGACGCCTAATCCCGTGTAATCATGAGGGTCCCTGCCACCAGAATCCGGACTGCATTTGCTCAGCCAATGGGATTTGCACCAAATTCTGCATGTGCTCCGACGAATGCCGCATAAAGTTTCCAGGGTGTCGGTGTGCGCCAGGTCAGAGATTCTGAGAGAAAAAAAAAATAGAAAAAAAGGTTTCCACCTGAGAAAAGGTGAACTTTAAGGGTTTGTTGGAAATTTTTGGAGATCCATGAAAAATATTTTGGCCGTTATCTTTTCAGTTAAGGAATCTTAAAGACACAAAAATCCTAGGGGCCACTTAGGAACTCTAGAGTGGTCCCTATAAAGGTCTCTTGAGGGTCTCCTCTAGAGACCACTTTACCAACCCCTATAAAGCCCACTGAAGCTTGCAAAAGTGGTCCCTGTAGGGGTTTTGGTTAGTGGCCTCTATAGGCATGCTAGTCGATTTTTTATGAACTTTATATCAAGTAGCATTTTCATGTGATAAACTAGACCAATTTTTTGAATAATTGAGAAACCCCTATAGGGACCTTTTTCTGCTCCTATACGGGCTGTTTGATGGTACGACAAAATCTCAAGTCCGCAAATCTCGAGGACCGTAATCTTGTGTACGCAGATCTAAAGTCCCATAATCTTGGAGACCAAAATCTTGGAGACCAAAATCTTGGAAACCACAATCTTGGAAAGTAAAAATCAACGCTTTTGCGAATAGATTTTATCAGAAATTGTATTCGGCGATCCAAACAAGAGAATATAAGTAGATAAAGTGCAATAAAGAAGACTAAGAAGGAAGATGTTTGCTTTCCAAGATTGTGGTTTCCAAGATTATGGGACTTAAGATCTGCGTACACAAGATTACGGTCCTCGAGATTTGCGGACTTGAGATTTTGTCGTACCATCGGCCGTTTTTCCCTAACCCCTATAGGGACCACTTAAAATTCCTAAGTACATGTTGTTTCATGTTATTTTTTGCACTTTCCAAGGCTCCAAGGTTTTCGAGCATTATTTACCTTTAGGGAGACTTTCGTTTTCTAGCTGATTTTCTGGAAAAAATTTAATTTTTGTGCTATCAAGATAATTATTACATTAAAAATGATTAGACCACCTTTTTGAGGTTTTGAAAAAAAAAAGATTAGAAGCCAATCTTCTCAGGGAACTGCCGAACGAAGCAATGCCAATGCTTCTTTGCCAAATGGGAATGCGATCCAACCATCTGCAAAAGTTGTTCCTGCGGTCTTCCGGAAAGCGCGAACAAGCCGATCTGTCGCAACGTTCAGATCTCGAAAGGCCTACAGAAACTCATCAAGGTGCCTTTTCTAACCTGAAAATCATCTGAGTTTTTTTTTTCCAGGTTGGCGTTTCCACTGTCGCTGGTTTCGGCGCTTTTCTGTTGGATACGGCGGAAAAGGTGAGTACAGCATCATCTTGAAAAGCGAGATAGGTAGATTAGCAAGGGACACGCGTTGCGTACGCGACGCGGCTTTTGGCGGGAAATGCGATATTCAAAGCTACCCCCTTTTGTTTCATGCTTTTTCTTCTTTTTTTTTCGATAATTCTAAATTTTCTATGGTTTGAATGAATACAGTAAATTGAGAAGTATAAAAACAAATAAAAATTTTTTTTTCTCCTATAACTGACTCAAGGCTGGCTTGAGCCATCGAAAAAAAGGGTCTTGACACGACAAAAATAAATAGTACTCCGGTAGTGGAGAGCGCAGACGAGCCACGCCCATTTGCGCCTCAAGACATCCGTGAACCGGCTATATATTTTGTCCATGAGTTCATCTGACCTTGAATTCCCCCCTCGGTAAGCCGCGTCGCGTACGCAACGCGTCACTTTGCCAAATTACCCCCATCGTTTTTTCAAGTCGGGAAAAATGAAGATTCAAGTTTCATCCTGACTTTTAGGGCGACTTGATCGCTGAATACACTGGCGAGCTCATTTCTTCGTCGGAAGCCGATCGACGTGGCCATATTTATGACCAATTCGGCACTTCTTATATTTTTAGTTGGTTTTTTTTCCATTTTGATGTTCTCCATCTTTTCCTTGACCATGAGACTTTTCGCCCATTAAAAGGGACGAAAAGGTAGATTTTCCAAAAATAAGATATTTTTCCAGGCCTCAACAGTGAGCAATGCATTGACGCGAATCGGTTAGGAAACGTGATCCGTTTCGCGAATCACTCGGACACCTGTGCGAACTGTTATTCACAGGTGAGATTGAAGAAAGCTTGAAAAACATATTCAGAAATTCATAAAATCATAGATACTTATAGAAGTCATTTCATCAGGATCTCGTCGATCCAATACCAGAAAATTATTTTTTGAAACTTTGAATTCTTTCGAAAACCGCAAATTTTTAATTTTTCGATGGTTTCTGAACTCAAAAAATGATCTGAAGCTTGTCGGTTAGAAATTTCATCTCAAAAAAAAAACTTACCATTTTTTTTCTATTGCTTCTGAACTGTTTGAATTTTGCTAATTATGAAGGAAACTCCTCAAAAAATTTTCTGAATGAGCAACATACGGTTAAAAACCCTAGAGTGCTTCCTATAGGAGTTAGGGAAAAACAGCTTGCACGTGAGAATGATAAGTGGTCCTTAGAGGAGCATCTTCGAGACCCCTAAAGTTGGCCCTATAGGGATCCGTTTTTAAGAATTTTTCAAATGCAGTTTCAATTATTTTAATGAACAATGTTGATAATTTGGAGGCTTTTTTTTCGGAAAACCCACTAATTTTGAATTTTTTTTACTTATTATAGCTCAAAGCGGCTCGAATTTTTTAAATCAGAAGATGTTTTTCTGTATTTTTTCTTTCCAAAATGCCATTTTAACCAAATTATCTTCATCTCAATTTTGAAGAGTGAATTTTGAAGATTCTCATCGTGAACGGAGATCACCGGATCGGAATCTTTGCCAAAAGACACATCGATTACGGCGAGGAGCTCTTCTTCGACTACAGCTATAATTGGCAACACAAGGAGAAGTTTGTCTCGATCGAGCATCCCCTCGACGCCATCAACAAGTTCGCATAGGAATGAAACTTCTTTAAAATTGACCCTTCTTTCAGGAACCGCAAAAAGAAGAAGAGAAAGCCGCCCGTACACGAGGGCGCTCCGGCGTCTGCACCGGTCAAAAAGCCCGAGAAGGAAAAACCAAAAAAAGAAAACGTGAAAGCGGAGAAAAGTACTGCCAAGACCAATACGGCCCCCAAAAAGCCTGCGACGTCAAAGGGTACCGTCGAGCCGAAAAAGGCTTCAAAACCGCCCGTCGAGGCCAAGCCGACGACGAAAAAAAGAAACACCGCTGAGACCTCGACACAACGACGTTCGGTCCGAAAATCCGCATCTGAGGCCCTGACCAACCTCAAGAACATTTGTATGCAGGAAAACTCGACAGGTGCGCTTTTTGCTCCGTAGTCAGCTTGTCTCGCGTGAATCGACAAAGGATTTCTCATTGGAGCGCGCTTTCTCATCCCTTTTGGTGATTTTTCATCACCTCTGACGGCCAGGCTTGTGCGTCAGGCCGGGCGGCCCGGGTCGGCCTGGCCCGGGCTTCAGGCCTATTATTTTAAAAAAAGCCTGCGTGGGCTCGGGCCAGGCCGGGCAAGAAATCTTAAATTCAATTTTGAAAAAAATTTCACGAAAAAAATTATTTTTTTACTTGTTAAGTCATAGTTTCTCATAACTCTATGAGAAAAAAATAAGCAAAAAAATACCACTTTTTCTCGTTAAAAGAGCGAAAAATTCGACTTGAAGAGAATTTGAGTTTTTTGGGCCGGGCCGGCCATTTTTGCCTAAGGCCTCCCTAGGGCCGGGCTGGGCTGGACTTGTGAAGTGGCCGGGGGGCCGAGAGGTTGACGGGCCGGCCCTCGCACAAGCCTGCTGACGGCATAAAGATCGTCACAACTATTTCCTTGAAGTACGCTTCGTCGTTATCTAGCTGCGAGAAAACGAAGAAATAGTGTAGATCAGAGAAAGAGTTGTGGCGATCTGTCAGAATTGTTTTATCATCAGGTGAGAAAGAGCGCCCCAATGATAAGTCTCTTGTCGATTTACACAAGGTGAAAGAAAGTAGTCTGCTAGTTGTTAGATTCGATGCGAAATGCGTTTTGCTCGTAAATTTTAACTTTTTTGTAAGTTCCTACTTTTCATTTATGCAAAAGTAGGAACTCCTAAAATTCTCATAAATCTCGACCAATTTGCTCGCTTGGATTAAAAGTTATGAGAATGGTTCGATTTCCTTTAGTATGTGACAGTCTAGCCGCCACTATGAAAAAAAAATTCGCAGCATTCATTCAAATCTGGCACGATCACTGGATATAGAAATGTGCTCGTTTCGAAAAAAAAAAATCAATTTCCTATAGAAAAGTTCATCATTGTAGTAGCGCATCAGGAGGCTCATTTTTGTCATAAACCCTTTTTCTCACTAATTTATGTATAAAAAGCTCTTCAGACGCAGTCAAGCCCAGTAGCTCGGCACAACCGTCCGGTTCGACGATGATAAAGAAGCGAAACTTGCCGAGTCGCGCCGTCAAATCGCCGACCGAGCAGCCGATTTGCAAGCGTATCAAGTCGCAAAAGGCCGATTCAAGGTATTTTGTCTCGAAAATGGGCAAATGAAAAGGGCCATTGGGAATTCTTTTTTGCTCTGCCATGGCTGATGAGGATGATGAAAGGAGTTATTAATAAAAAAATTATAAATAAGTTTAAATTTCGAGAGGATCTATTAAGCAAATCAGAAAGTGTCCAAAAAGCAAATAGAAGCGATAGCCAATTTTTTTAGAAATATTTTGCGCTCTATAGCATGTTTTAACTACTCAAACCAAATAAATACCATTATCTTCTTCAAAATTTACCGAAAAATCGAGATAAAAAGCTGTAATATTCACTACGATTTTTCACGTTGAAGCAAAAATTCAAAAAAAAAATTGTCCAGTTCATGAAGTTCAACTTTCAGCCCATCGGACGACGACAACTAGCCGTTTTATTTCGAATATTTTGTTTTTTTTTTCTAGAATCATTTTTCATCATTACTCAATTCTGATTGTATATTTTTGACAACTTTTTGTCATCTCTAACATTTATCATATTCATTCGTGTACGTGTTAGTACAAACTAAAACTTTTGCTTCTTTGTAAATCACGCTCTCAATTGAGAAGCTTCTGGATCTCTTTTCATCTCTTCGCCATTGTTTTCTTCATTTTTATTTATTTTTTCTCTCTCTGATTCTTGTACCTTGAACCAACTTTGAAAATAGTTTGTTGAAAACGTTCGGATAATAATGAATATTTTCCCACTTTATTGACGGTGTTTTCGTATTTACAAGTTTCTGCTAGCTTGAATACATTCATGGAAGGCGGCGCGAAACCGCATTCCGTCGGGCGAATTCCGCCGTTGCATGAAGAACTGTCGACGCTCCTCATGGCTCATTCCCTGCATTTTGGCGCGGAGCTCCTGGTTTTGAAAAGAAAAATATTGGCAAAGGAATGATTTTTTCAAACTTATCCCGAATATTAATTTTTCTCCGAGCTACAGAATTATTCCGTTCAAAGCGCGCGGTCTATTTCTGCCCATGCGCCTTTTATTTGGTTTAAACTCTCAATTATATTGAAGGCGCTTGCACAGAAACATCTCTGGGTTCTCTAGAAAGTCTCAAAGCGATTCATTTTCATTTTTCTCTCGAGAACGTTTTTATGTGATGCGCCTTTTTATTAGCCTGAAATTTCTGCTATATCGAAGGCGCATGCGCAGAAACAGGCGGCCCGCATCGAAGGGAAGATATCCCCGGAAGGGTTCTGAGGCTTGGAACAGACCGAAAATCGTGACAAGAAATGTTCTACACTCACCTGAAATTTCCTACGTCTGTCTGGGAACTTGACGTTCATGCATTCGCGGAACTTCAGCCGAGTCTGTTCATCGAAAGGCATGCCACCGAAACGACGCATGAAACCGCCGCCGAAGAAGCGATGGCCGCCGAAGTGAGGTCCTCCCGCTCCTCCCATTCCGAAAGGAGAAGCCCCGAATCCGTTGGGCGCGCCGACGGGGAGCAACGGCGGCTGTCCGAACTCTTGTCGTTGGTCTAACCTTGACTTTCAATCATTTTTCCGGTTTTCGGGTGTCTCAAAGCGGCTCACACCATCGCTATAGCCTATTCCGCGCCAGCTTGTCACGTTTTTCCTTCCGCCAAAAAGACCGTACATCAAATTAGATCAAATTTCTGCTTTTATAACGGCAAGAAACAGGTCTTGAAGCGAAGTTGGACAAATTTGACCTGGCCTTTTGGCGGAAAGAAAAACGTGACAAGCTAGCGCGGAATGGCCTATAGCAAGATAGATGCCAAATATTAGAAAAGGAAGCCCTCTGAAGTCAAGAAAAAAAGTGATATTAAACTTATTTTTCTGGATGGTCGCACTTGGAGTGGCTTATAGCAAAACGTTAATGTACAAAAAACATGTAGATTTTTTTTAAAAAAAAGTTTGATTTTCTTGTTTGTCAGCACTTTTTGCGGCTTATACTACAAAAGTTTTGAGTATCATCCAGTCAAAAAAGGTATTTGCTCGTTTTTTTGTAAGTCAGGATTTTTGAGGTTTTGTAAAGTTCATTTTCGAAAAAGCGGTCCTTTTTTGAAATTACTGTCCAAAAAGTAACAGTGAGACTCATTCATGATGACTTAACAAGATGGTCGCACTTAGAATGGCTAAATCGTCTGATATTAAATATTCCCGTTCTAAATGTTGCGCGCGGAAGTCTTTTCACGTAAATTTTAGAAAATTGCGGTTTTCTCTGATCACTTTTTCGAAGATTTCACATTTTCAGAGAAGAAAAAAACTCACAGCTGAGCTGAAACAAAGCCGACGATTGCCAACGTCAGGAACACCACGAAAGAAGACATCATAGTTCCACGCGAAAGCTCCGAGAGTTCAGGTACTCCTCCTTTATACCAGATAGATCCAGATCAACAATCCAGGCTGAGTTCGACGAACGCTCTTTTTGACGTCGCCCGACTCCAACCGGTTCCCAGATTTTCGGTCGTAATTAAAATGAACGACGGTCTTCCAAGTTGAAAAGTAAGTGGCTGGTTTTCTGATTTGAAGTGGTACTTGGGCGCGAATGGGATATTGCAACAAAGATTAGGTTTTTTTTTCAAAGTTTCGTTGTTAAATTTTAGTAAACTGGAGCTGCAAAAACTTGACTTTTCATTAATTACGTTGATTAATTAGAAAATGTAGAGAAAAAGCTTTAAAAAAAAAAAAATGAAAAATTGAAAAATTTCTGAAATTTGGACTGTGAACCCTTTTTCTACGGCTTTTTGATCCATTTCTCAATAATTCGGGGAACTTCATCTATTTATTCTAATCCTTGTACTATGTCGCGCTCCTTGGCGACCTCTATAGTCCGCTGATTCCTCACGCAGCAGGTGATGTGACCATGGCGCAGTGGGGTGCGAGCTGGCCCTCTTTAAAGAAGGGCGCTGGTTCGTGTCCTCCCTCCGCCATTCGGTGTTATTGCTGACAGTGATGGATAACCTAGAGTCTCTGAAGCTTCGTGTTGCACAACTAACGCTCTTAGCTGAGTCAGTTCTTTTTTTCTTTAAGTTCCTGCTTTTTTCAAAGATTTTATAAACAAATTATGTCGAGGAAACCCGTGTTGATTGCATAAGGACATTCTAGAAATGAAAACAATTGAAAAAGTACAAAACGGAGATTGTGAAAACGATTCGAGAAATTGGAATGGTGCCCAACTTTGTCGTTTTTTCCAGAGACTCCGTTGTCCTGCTTGCCCTTGAGGTTGTTGTGGATACTGTAGAAGATGTCAATTCCACAGAAGTCGTCTTGAAAGTTGGTTTTGGTGTCAGTTTTGGTGTTGGTTTTGGAGTCGGTTTGGGAGTGGTTTTTGGAAGAATGGTTGTTATTTTTCGAGTAGAATGACCGTCAGTAGTAATCACAGAAGTATTGGCTGTAGAAGATTCAGTTACAATCGTCGGACTTTTGATAGTCGTCGAAGAAATTGATACATTTTTTGGAGTGGTCATTGGAAGAGAAGAAGTCTCGATGATGCTGGTTGTTACATTGAAAGATTTCGTCGGTGTTGGACTTGAAATCGTTGAAATAGAAGAATTGAAAGTTGAAGCAGTAGAAATAATGCTCATACTGGTAGTAGAACTTGTAAAGTTTGTTGGAGGGGGGCTTGAAAAAGTTGATGTTGAAAAGTTAGATATACTGGTGGCAGAGGAAAAGCTCAAAGTTTTAGTTGGTGTCAAAGGGGCACTGGAAGTGAAATTTGTGGAACTGACAGAGCTAGAAGAGACGGTTGCGGCTGTTGTGTTTGTGCTAGGTAAGCTCGTGCTCGTCGTAAAGTTCTTAGAAGAGGTGCTCAAAGAAAATTTCATCGTACTGAAAGTAGAAGCTGAAGAAGGTGCTTCAGACGATGAGTTATCACTTCTGGACGTCGTGAAATCAGTCGAAGTCCGTGTGAAGTTAAGATATGACGTACTGGAAAATAATGACGTCACTGTAGAGGTTGGGACGGCAGGAGACGCTTCAGATGATAAGTTTTGACTGCTGGATGTCGTGCCTTCAGTTGAAGTCCGTGTAAAGTTATCAGATGATGTACTGGAAAGTAATGACGTTATTGTGGAAGTAGGGACTGGAGAAGACGCTTCAGACGACGAGTTATCTCTTCTGGACGTCGTGAATTTGGTTGAAGTTCGAGTAAAGTTGTCAGATGACGTACTGGAAAATAATGACGTCATTGTGGAAGTAGGGATTGGAGAAGATCCTTCAGACGATGAGTTGCCACTTCTGGACGTCGTGAATTTGGTTGAAGTTCGAGTAAAGTTATCAGATGACGTACTGTAAAATAATGACGTCACTGTAGAGGTGGGGACGGCAGGAGACGCTTCAGATGATAAGTTTTGACTGCTGGATGTCGTGCCTTCACTTGAAGTCCGCGTGAAGTTGTCAGATGACGTACTAGAATATAATGACGTCATTGTGGAAGTAGGGACTGAAGAAGACGTTTCAGACGATGAGTTGCCACTTATGGACGTCGTGAATTCAGTTGAAGTCCGCGTGAAATTGTCAGATGACGTACTGGAAAATAATGACGTCATTGTGGAAGTAGGGATTGGAGAAGATCCTTCAGACGATGAGTTGCCACTTCTGGACGTCGTGAATTTGGTTGAAGTTCGAGTAAAGTTATCAGATGACGTACTGAAGATTAACGGTGTCATTGTGGAAGTAGGGACTGGAGAAGACGCTTCAGACGACGAGTTATCACTTCTGGACGTCGTGAATTTGGTTGAAGCTCGCGTATAGTTATCAGAAGTTGTCAGAGGATTTGGCGTCGTACTGGATGCTGCAGTTGAACTTGCTCTCTGAGTAGTGATCATTGAAGTTGAAGGGAAGTCTGTCGAAGTTGAGGCAGGCTTTCCCGACGTCGTTGAAATTCGCGTTGAGCCACCAGAACTGGTACTGGATGAAACTGAAGAGGTTCCGGACGTCAGGATGGAGCTAGCTTTTTGAGTAGTGCTAGGCGATGTAGCGGAATCAGTGGTTGTTTGGGTAAAGTTTTCAGATTTGGTACTGGAGTGAAAAGTCAGAGTTGGTCTGACAGACGAGGAGGTGAGGCTGTTTGAGGTGGTTGAATCCGTAGAAATTTTCGTAGAACTTCCTGGTGCAGGGCTGGGAAACACCGACGTCGGACTGGAGCTCTGAGTGAAACTGACACTTTTCGTATTGCTTGTCGAATAAGTAGACGATGATCTTGAGGGTAAAGTTGTTGAGTCGAACGGGATCTGAGTAGAATTATCATGCGCCGTACTGGAAGAAGATGACATCGTACTGATTCTTTGAGTAGTAACTGATATTGGCGTTTCGGACGATAAGGTAGGACTCATGGTGGCTGTCGAGGCAGGAAAAGTGGAACCTTGGCTCGGTTTTGTTCCAGGAGTCGTACTGCTCAAAACCTCAAAAGTCGTTGAAAAACTTGATGGAGCAAAACTGCTCAGAACTGAGATGGAAGTCGACTTTTGTGAACTAGCCATTGAAGAAGCTGATGAACTTTGGGATATGCTGCTTGAAGTTTTCGAAACTGAAGTCGAAGAGCTTTCAGAAGCAGCACTGTTAGAATTCGTAGAAGGTGTTGAAGATTTCGCTGTTGTTCCTTTACTTGAACCTGCGGCCGTGATAGTTGAGAAAATTGGAGTCTGAGTTGAACTATCGAAAGTTGTACTGGAGGCTCCGGAAAAAGTGGATGTGCTGCTGGACGAGGATGAAATTGATATTCCATTGGTAGAACTTCCAGGTCTTTCTGTTGATCTCGATTTTTCGGTACTGCTAGCCAAGGTGGGATTAGTTTGAATGAACTGTGTTGTATTGGCAGTACTGAAAGATGGCAAAGAAGTGGTCGAAAGTCGGCTCAATGAGCTGAAAGAAGTACTGCCAGCTGATGACGGACTGGTGGCAGATGAGGATTTGAATCTCTCTGTAGACGTTTTCGAAATTTCAACTGTGGTAATCGCTTGAGAGGAAGAAGTTATTACGGGTGTAAAACTTTTTGTAGTTTTCTCAGAAATCGTGCTCCTGAAAGTTGAAGAAGTAAATGTTTCAGAAGTCGTGATCTCAGAGGTTGAACCAGGTAGCGTGCTTATTGAAACTGTAGAAGAAGATTCCGTGCCTTCTGAAGATGTAGGAGATGCAGAAGAATATGATGTCGCTCGAGAACTGATTGCACTTGTAGCTTTTGGCCCAGAAGTCGTGCTCTCATGAGTTACAGAAGATGCTCGAGGAGTTCCCGTGTTCATCGAAGATTTAGATGAAGCTGCTGTCGAAGATTCCTTCGTTTCAGTTGATCCAGAATTAGCGTTCTGAGATGTTGAATAAGTTTGTGTGCTACCAAAAGTTGTAGAAGAAGCTTCGGTGCTGTTTAAAAACTGAGGAGACGATGTCGTTCCAGAAGACGTGCTTCCGAGCTCCGTAGAAGATGGAGGGGTGATTGCAGGGCTAATCGGCACAGTTGATTCAGAAGTCGTGCTTCCGGAAGTTCTTTTAGGAGAAGTGTCAGTGCTTTTTGAAGTCACAGGCGAATGAGACGTCGACAAAGTTGCAACGTTGATTGTTGAAATTGAACCCGATTTTGTGCTTCCAAATGTTATTTCAGGAGAAGTTCGGGTGCTTCTTGAAGTCACAAGCGATAGAGACTTTGAGGAAGTTGCAAAGGTAGTCGTTACATTTGGGTCGGTAGTTGTGGTTTGAGGGCCTTCTGTGCTTTTTGAAGATGTGGAGAAAGATTCCGTCGTTTCGGAACTCTCCGAACTGCTCGCTGTTGGTTCAGAAGGTCTCCCAGTAGGTGTTTGAGTGACTTTTGAGCTTTGAGGTGACACGTGAAAAGTGGATGTTGGTCCAGAAGACGTGCGAGTAGAAATTGCTCCAGAAATCGTACTTTGGAGAGTTGTAGAAGACGATTCAGAAGCTTTAGTGCTTCTGGAAGACGAAAATGAAAATCTCGACGTTCCAGAGCTGATTGTTGAAGTTCGGACTGATTGAGAAGAAACACTCGTTTCGATGGAAGTTGTCTCTAAAAAAGGTTTTTTCATAAACCTTCATGAAAAGAAGATAAAACCTGTTTTTGGACTCGTTTGTTCGGAAGAAGTCGGCGAGACTGTTGATGTTTGAATATCCGGTAGTTCAAAGGCTGTAACAGCTTTTTGAAAAAAACTGGAGTTTGTTCTCCTGATCCTGAGGTTGTCTCAGAGACATGCTCTTAGTTAAAAAGGGCC
The DNA here is from genome assembly GCA_904845305.1 of Caenorhabditis auriculariae. Classification (NCBI taxonomy): domain Eukaryota; kingdom Metazoa; phylum Nematoda; class Chromadorea; order Rhabditida; family Rhabditidae; genus Caenorhabditis; species Caenorhabditis auriculariae. The sequence goes on along the minus strand of CAJGYM010000160.1, from coordinate 97,749 downwards.
TTAATAATGATGAAAACTACGAACTTTCACAGTATAGGGTGTCGTTGATAACGAAGATCGATAGGTTCTGGAACTGATACCAGTGGCCGTCAGTAGAATTGCAAAAAAGCAAGCAGCTGACCGTCTGAACTCCGTCTTCGTAGGTCTCATCGCACTGAAAAGAAAATAGTTTGCAAGCCATTGAGACCAAATAATCGGAATCTAAAAAAATTACGGAGCTTTCTGAAAATAATAAAAAAGTCAAACCGTATGGCTCGTTTCTCCATTCACGGAATTGTAGTTGATGGCGGTGAAGCCATCACCCGTGCAGTGAAAATTCGCCGTCGCTGAGACATCGTCGTAGTCGACGGAAACATATGGACTGTATAAAACTTCGTCCCCATCACCTCCGGTTCCGCTGATCAGTTTTCCGCAAGGTCCTAGACGGAATAGAGAGAAAAATTAATTTGTTTGAGTCGAGAAAATTTGTATTTAATGTAGAAAGCTGCTGCGCGTCAATAGAGTGACATTTAAGAAAAAACAAGGAGTTTCAATTGCCATAAAAACATTTAATGGTTCCACAGTTTTTCTCAAATGCGGCAGACCCAGAAAGACTTGCGAGCATTGGCATCCGAAAGTGTTACAGCTCTACCAGAACGGCGCACGGGGCCAGCAACAATAACCCGCTACACGGTGCATGTGGTAGTGTGGCTCCTCGCGTTTTTTAGACATTTTGGTGCAAATTGAGCGCATGCGCACGGTGCAGGCATTTATCGTTATTATTATGTTTTTTTTGATTTATCATTTTTCGATTAAAATTGGACGAGGGGAATTGGATCAGAAGGCTGTGCCTGAATCGAAACAGCAAGAGCTCTAGCTTTATCTAAATATGGCTAAATAGCTAAATTGAACTTTCTTAAGGAGGCATGCTGCTGCATCGTGCGCATACACTCAATTCGCACCAAAATGTCTCGAAAAACGCGAGGAGCCGCACTACCACATGCACCGTGCTGCGGATTATTGGTGCTGGCACCGTGCGCCGTTCTGGTAGAGAGAGAGAACTCGATTTTAACCGCAACGCGACCGCGACGCTTTGACCCATTCCTTGTGCGACCACGTTAAGATTTCAATGTATTATTCCCTATTAGCCTAAACTTATGTGACATGTCAGCGTCTTCTTTTCTCTCACCGAAAAGGCCATAGGATCATGAGATAGATCAAAATGAGAAAAAAAAACCATTAAATGAACAAAAACTATACGAATTTTATCAAACATTAGGCTTCAGAGAAATTTTTGGCTGTTTCACGAATAAGATTATCGAATTCGCACCTTTCCTACTACTTTAGAATGTAACATACCTTGTGATTTTCCCAAATGAAACAAACAAATGATCAGGAATACCGCTGAAAGCATTTACGACGTCGAGCAAGAGGAACTTGACTCAAACGGAATTGAAACGCTCCTCGGGTAATCTTATCACCGAAAACCGTGCAAACACATAAAAGGAAGGTGAGAAAGTTATTATTTGTGGAGATTTTGGAATTGTAACAATACTCGGGGCTCGGTGACGAACTTGGAGAATCAGATGATCTATCGAGGTCAAAAAATGAAACTTTTAGATTTTTTCAATCACACCTTTTTTCAAATAAGTTCTCGAATACATTATGAGAAAAAGACTCAAAAGGTCTCAATGAAAAGTTGAAAAAGAAAAAATCATATTTTTCTTACTTGGAATGGGTATTTGCGTCGCGGTCGCGTTGCGGTTTGAGGTTCCAGCGGGAAGATTTATTTCAAGTAGTTTCAAGTCCGGTGCGTTTCGGAGCGGCTGAGCAATTACCCGTGCGACAGTTCACTCTCAAGCTAGGGCGCGTATATATTTTTCAAAAACCAAGTTCGTTTGAAATCTCAGGCTTTCAAAAAAAAAAGATACGTTTGAAGTTTATTTCAAGTCGAACAATGGTTCAAAAACATAAATTTGTGCTATAAAAAAAGGAAGATTTATACACGTTCCAGGAAAAATTGTACCTATAAATTCTGAACGAAATGACTAGAAAGGGTAACAAATTAATCGAGAAAAAAATGAAAATAGGATATCAACATGAAAAAAAGAGATTTTTCCTCTAGTAAGATCTATTGATAAAGAAGAAATAGAAGTATAAAAAAATCGGACAAAAAAATGATACAAGGCCCGAAAAAAACAGCTTCCAAAAAAACTTGGTCAAGTGTGCTCCAATGATAAAAAAAGCAAAAAAACTCAATTTTTTTCTCTTCTTTCTATATTAAGTTGGCATTTAGAGAAAAAAAGGAGCTTTTTTTAGTAAAAAAATTGAGAAAAGGAGAATTTTTCGTATGAATCTCAAAAAAATGTTTGCTCGAAATTCAAATAAATTTACCCGTGAAAAAATTATTAATTAGACTCTAATTATCGCGGTATGCCGTCATACCTGTCCGAATTTTTGGCCAGGTAAGTCAAAACGGCGAAAACAATAACAGCAATCAGCATAACTACAACGCCACTCAGAGCGGCAATCAGAATAATTTCCAAAGTAGACAGGCCGGAACGAGGAGGAGAAGGAGTGGTTTTTGGTGTTTTGGTCGCCGTAGTGGTTTTGACAGGAATGGTGATAGGTTTTTTGGTTACGGTAGTGAGAACGGAAGTCGCTCCGGCTGGAGAAGTCGTTGAATTTGTAGTAGGATTTGTAGGGTTTGTAGGATTTGTCTTCGAAGTGATCCTCGTTGATACTTTGGTTGTCTGGACTGGTGGTGGGGTTGGGAACGGCGTTGCGGCTGAAAATTTCATCTTTTAGGGATTTTTGGGATTATGAGACCGCTTTGGTCTCACTGGGAACGGCTTTGATGCGATTTCCATTTTCAGTCAAACTCACTTTCGCAATAAATTGTATTATTAATGATCCTCAATTCGTTCGACGGCGACGTCTTCTTCGTCCAGAATCCTTTGTCGACGTTGCACTCGAAGATGCAGGAGACGGTCACGTAGCCGCCTTCTTCGACTCTCGCGTCTTCGCACTGTCAAAATCTCGTCATTCAGATTGAGAAGCAAGGCGGACATTGGAATTCACTTCGCCATTGAAGTTCTCGAAGTAGAAGGCGATGAAGGCGTTGCCGATCCCGGTGCAGGCGAACTTGGCTAAGTGCTCGGGCAGGTACTCGATCTGCACCAGTGGACTGATGGAGATATTGTTGCCCGGCGGGTTCGTCGAGCCGTTCACGATTGGCTCGCAGTCAGCTGAATCAGAGATCAAAAGAGGTTGAAAAAAAAATTATTTTTTTTCTAAAAACTTCGAGAAGATTCTCAGCTTCAAGACAAAACAAACTTCTTTGAACTGTCGTTACTGTTGTCAATGCTTGCGTAGACGTTGGCGCTGAAGATGATGTGGAAATCTTTTCGGTTGCAGTAGATCCAGAAGACGAGGGTGTTGTCAATGTTTTTGTAGAGGTTGGCGCTGATGATGTAGACACTTGGGTGGACCCAAAAGAAGTTGGAACTGACGTTGGTGTTGTCAATGGTTGAGTTGCGGTAGATACCGTAGAATCCGTCGGTAGAGATGTGGCTGAAGTAAAATTGAAATATATGTACCGTTGGCAAGCAATTATTCGAAGGCGAATAACCGGGAAATTAGTACATTCGCCGGTTAGAAGCGTTATTGATAGAGTTTAACTCGATACATACATGACAAAGTTAGAGGGACCCAAAAGGTATTTTTCAATTGTAATCATGAACTTCCATGCGGACGATAAATTTTCTCATTAATTAAATATCTTTGGAACGAAATACAAATCGAAGAAATCAACGCTCATTTCTAACCGACCAATCCAATAAATAGACAACTTTTGAAGCGTTTTGTTAGGTTTATAACAGTAAAATTGGCTTCATAATACGTCAAATTCATTATTTTGCTGATCATTTACTTTAAGAATTGCCGAAATTTTCATTTATACTCAAAAGTTTACTTAAAACTCACTTTCACAATAAAGAGTGTTGTCCTCAACGAAGGTAGCAAAACCCAAAAGTTGGTGCCAATGATTGTCGTTGACATCACAGAATAACTTGCAGAACACCGTCCCCTTGCCTTCTTGACTCGTTTGATTGCACTGAAAAGTTCAAGTTTAGATTGGAAATTGCACAAAATAGATTATCAATATTAAATAAAACAAAATTATTGATCACATTGATGTCAGCGAAGCCAGTGTCCGGATTGAGGTTGTAGGAAATGATGACGTCGTCCCAACCGGTACAGCCGAATTCGGCTGTGCCGGCGACGTCGTCGTAGGTGATCGTCACCAGGGGACTCTGTGGCAAACCGTCGGCAATTGTTCCGTTTATCAGGACCCCACACGCTCCTAGAAACAGTAATTTTGAGGATCGAAGCTTTCCGAACAAAAAACCTACTTTTCATATGGGAATTCCAAATTAGATCTTTGAGTCGAAATAGAAAAATCACTTGGGTAGAACTTTTCAAAAAAAGCTCTTTTTGTTGAAATTTCGGAATTAGTTCTTTAGGTCGAAATGATCTTTAAGGCTTCTATAGACACTTGGGAATTTCGAGAATTCTCGAAAAAAAAATCTTTAAAGGTCGGAAGTTTCACTTTTTGAACTCATTTTCTACCTTCAAACCAAACTGAGGGATTCAAAGAAGAGTAATGATATCTTTAAAAAGAAAAGAAAATTTCCCTCGACTTCTAAAAAAATCTCTTAAAAATAAGTTATAAGCGGTACTGACTAGGAATAGTGAAAAGATCTTCTTGAAGCTTATTATATTTGAAGATCACCTCTATGTATAAGGTCTGAAAATCAGATAAAACAGGTCTTTTTGTATCGAAACGATATGTTTTACTGATAATTCCAACAGTTTTAGATTCAAAGAAACTCTTCCCCTTTTCAAACTTGAATTTTTGGAAGCCTCATGAAAGTAGAAAAAATGAAAACCTCACCTTGCGACACTACTTGACTCACGAAAAACACTGAAAAGGTGGTGAAAATCCACAGAATAACCATTCATATGGGAAAACCAAGCAAAATCCAGAGAATTACTGTAGTTTCGGCCAAAAAAAAAAAAGCAAAAATGGGGGTGAAAAATGTCCAACATACCAAATATTTGACGTCGATATGTTGCTCATTTTATTACTTTGCAAACAAATACCCGTGTGCTGCAATCTTTTTGATTTTCTTCGGCACAAGTTCGACAATCAAAAATGTTTATTTTTAGGCTCCAAATATGAAAATATCAGAAAAATAATAATTAAAGCTCGTGGAAGGTACTTGTACTTTTGTTATGGGGATTTGATTCGAGAGTTCATTTTTTAAATGAAGATTGAAGCTTAGATTGGGATCCCTGGTCGCATGTAGAATGGCTTGTCGCGATGCGGTTAGAATAAAAATCTATGAATTAGCTTTTTGATGCCACTTAGCGAAAGTCGCTTTTTGGTCGGGCGGACCTTGTTCGTACCACAACGCGTTGAGCCATTCTCGTGGAAACTATTCACATATCTGATTGGAAAATAACGTATTTGAAGAGATATTGTTGAATAAATTAGTGACGAAAATATTTACAACTGCTTCAGAGATGAACACAATTTTGAAGACCGACGGTTAATAAGAGTAAGGTGGTAAATCAAGAAACCACGGAAGTTAAGATATTTCAGACCTCGATCAAAATATTTTGTAGGAGGCTACATAGAGATCTGGCGATTTCAAATCGCGGCTAAATAGGACCAATTTTCTCAGGAACTTTTCTCAGTAATAAGTTTTGTAACGGGAGTTGGGCGGAGTCGTCGGGAAGGGAATCTCTTCCTGTGGTCGAATCTGAAGCTCGTCGGCTTGAGCGGCCGCGGCCTGACGTCGGTGTCGGATCACGGCGAACAGGTAGAACAAGCCGGCGATGAACAGCAAGATGAGCAAGGACAACACGCACAGAAGTACGATTATCGATGTTGGCAGGCCGCTGGATTTACTTGGAGTCTTGGTGGGGGTGGTGGTTGACGTCGTATTCGTGGTAGAAGACTTTGATGTGAGAGCTGGAAAAAATTAAAGTTTCATCAAAAGTTGTGAAAAAGAAAACCTGCACGCGCGGTGGTGGAGCACATTTTTCCATTTTTACATGGAGTGGGTGGCTCGGTAGTAATTGGGCTTGTTAAAGGCGATGCTGATGAACTACTGACAGCTTCAGAAGTGCTTCTGACAGTTTCAGAAGTCGTGGCCGGCTGGGTTGTAGCTTTGGTAGTGGGTTCTGGAGTCGTTGGCAGGCCAGTGGTTGTTGGGATACTTGCGGGCACGGTGATGGCTGAACTTTCAGAAGAAAATCAATAAGAGTAGGTTTATTCACTGCTTATTGTATAAGAAATATCCAGGCAAAAATTTTCAGCTTTTGCGTTATTTTTCTTTCAAAATTGTGTCCGTCAAAGAGTTATCAAGATTATTTCGCTTATAATTTTTGATTTTGAAATGACTTTTCGAAACTGGATTTTCAACCTTTTTTCGCAGAAAGTTTGACTTTCAGTTTTTTTTCTTGGAGACTTACAAGTCGAGAGTTTCAGGCTCTTTATATGGAACATCTAAGAACTTTAACTTTAAAAAGCAAATCGATTTTTCTGTAAGAAAGTTTTTTCAGATCCAACCGGTGCAGTAGATGACGTCGCCGTCGTTGAGCCCCTTTGGAGGTTGAATAGTCCATTTGTCGGAGTCCGTGCACGTCAAGTCACAGGTAACTGTTTGATAGTCCGTTGGACCATCTTTGACTAGTGGAGGGCACTGAATTTCAAAAAAATTAACCTTTTTGTGTTCTATTGGTTGGCTTCGCGTCTTCTGACTGACCAAAATACCAACTGAGATTCTATATGCACGAATTTTACGACTCCAGTCCGAGTAGAATTTCAAAGAGGTATTCAGAAATGTTTGAACTGGCACTAAAATGCACTTTTTTGTACTATGAAAGGAAAGGTGACGTGATAAAATACGAAAAAAATTTTGAATGTATAAAGTTCTGAAGTAAGAACTTTTTGGTCTTAATGAAGTCGAAATACTTTTCTAGGAAACGATAAAGTTAAAAAAATTTTTGAAAACGCCCAGTTAACGAATCAGTTGATAATTTTCTTAAATCAAACTAAAGTCTAGTTGAAACGTAACTGAACTGGGTAGAAATACTTCAGTGAAATCTAAATCTTTTGGTTTTCTCATTTTTTGAAAATCTAGTTTGATATTGTGTCAAGCCAGCAGTGAAGAAAATATAATTTAATTTATTTTTTTCGGGCTCCTCACGAAGAGCTCTCAAGTTCAAGTTTGAAGGCTCTCACGTATCATTTTTTTTTTTTGACCAATAACTTTTAGAGTCAAACCAAAGTTCAGTGGGAACTTTATTCCTTCTTCCTTTAGATTGGCTAAAAAAAACATCAAAGACCTATTATCCTCACTGTCTTACCTAAATTGTCAAAAGTAAGTTTTACATTGGTTTAGCGCTAAAAAGTGAACATTCCCATTTCTTCTACTCACAGTAATTAGTCCCAAGTCCAAACTTGGATAGGAGATCTGAGTTTCGCCTTCGCCGATGCAAGTCACCGTGACCTTGCCGACGACGCTGTAGTCGTAGAACACCCAAGGAGAATTGTACCCGTCCATTCCGGCCATTGGCTCCGTCTTCAGCTTGTTGCACACTGCTGAAAAAGTTCTGGCTCATTTACAGTTTTCAGATTGAATCATAGGATTATTGAAGAGTTGTTTGTGTTGTCCGCGAAACTGTAGTTGATCAGGAACGGCGCGTGGAGAAATTTTTTCAAAGGTTTAGAAAAAAATCCCCCAAAGTCGCTACCTGCGCAAACTCATAGCTTTCGAGATAGAAAAATTTTTTATCTATTGTGCGCTCCAATGAACTACACATTTCATTAAACTTTGACTGCTGAATGAGATGAACGATGGCATACGACGGTATCTAGAAAAAATCCCGATTTTTTTTAACTAGTTTGATGAGAAGCGGAGATTTTTGTTGAAAAAATTATTGCTCACCAGAAACGACTGAAACTTCAGCAGCCAAGAAGAGAAAGGCCAATAGTTTTGGGTCCATCCTGAAAAGGTTTAAATTTGAAAATCAAGTACTTTTTCGAGATAAATGTCCATTTTAGATCGAAAAAAATAAAGTAAAAAGAGAAATGTATTGCTTAGAACGGAAAAGGGTCCTAAAAGAAAGTTGTTTTGAAAATGTAAAAAAAAGGATTTTTTTAGGGTTTTGCAGAGCCCAAGTAGGTATTGGAACGGATTTTTCATTTTTTCGGTGAGTGTTCTTCCGAAAAAGTTTTTTTTTTGTTGAAACAGAATGTCAAAGAAACATTATTCCAAGGTTTTTGAAAAAAAGCTGTTATCGAAGAAAATGACATTTCAGAAGAAAAAAGGTGAGAAAAACATCTGCTGACTAACCTCCAATCAAAGTTTCTTCCTATTAATTACCTCTATCCTTTTATCATTCCCAGAAAATTGCAGTACAAAAGGCAGTCTTTAACCTTTCCTGTTATTCTTCTTTGAATTGAGAATGGCGAGAAATTCCGGTTTTAGAGCCCTTATCAATATTTCCGGGCGTTCAGCCCGGTGACGACAATTTTATCGCCTTTTTTGCTCGAAATATCAGAACTTTGCAAGGAAATTTGGAAGAATTCGAAGCTTTGAAGTTGGTGAAAATTAGTGGGCTCTTAGAGATATGTAGGAATGTGATAAAATCCAGGTTTAATTGAGGAAAAAAAATGAAGAAAAACAGAGGTTTCACCTGTCCAAATCACCTGAAAAAAGTGACATTTCTTGAAAATTATCCATACGTAGGCTTTGACACTCTCTTATCATCATAATCTATTTGTCACAGAAAAAATGTTTGAATTGAGTCAGAATCTGGTTCCAAAAATGGGGACATTTTCCCAGTTTGTTTTCGTTTTCGAACCTAATTCCCATCTGCAAGCTCATAATTAAATTATGCTTGAAAAGTGAACAAAAGTCTTGTTTTGAAGCCAAAAAAGGGAAATGAAGGAACTCGGAGAAGGGAGTTTAATCACACGGAACATGAGAACTTTCGGCTCCGCCCAATTTCTCAGGTGACTGTTTGCTTTCTCAAGTTTTTATGACACCCTCATTTCTTCCAAAATTGCCGGTTGCAGCAAATAACTCTTTAGATGAATGATTCATCAAATTTGGGAGAATAAACTTTCTCTTCAACAACATGAAATGAATAATTTTTTTTTCACTTGATGATTTTTTGAATCAAGTTTTACTGATTTTTTCGATGCTATGAAAATAAGACCAGCGAAAAAAAATTCAAACGGCGACTTTTCCGATTTTTTCATATCGCTAGGAAACTTTCCGACGGCCACCTTTCCGACGAATCTTTTTCCGACTTTTTTTCCCTTATATTTTTTTCGGTTTATAAGACATCTATTAACCTTTTTTTCTTATCTTTTTAATCATGAACCAGTTACCTACTTTATATAGGAAGATTTAAAAACGAAGATTTTATCGAGAAAAAAAGTCGGAAAGAGATTCGTCGGAAAAGTGGCCGTCGGAAAGTTCCCTAGCGATATGAAAAAAATCGGAAAAAGTCGCCATTTGAATTTTCGCTGGTATTTTTTTCATACCACCATTTTTTTCGGTTTTGAATAACTAATCCGAAATTTTATAATTTGAGGATATCCTTGGCATTTAGCCATCCCGAAAGGTCAGATAGTTTCAATTTTTTTCACCTGTTTAAAAAAACTCAGGTAAATATTTTTTTACTTTGAGGAATTTTTTTCACCTTCATACCCACGTATACGTTGGCATTCATAAATTTCTTATCAAAAAAATTGAGGTTGAGTCAAAAAGTGTTCCAAAAAAGTGTGGGACAATATATGAGTCAAGTCGTTGAGATAAAAATTTCATAACATATCACAAAAAGTGGAAAAAAAATTTATTGAGATAAGGATGAGTTATAGTTGAATCATAGCTGATTTAAAAAAATATTTTTGTGCAGTATAGAGCGAAATCGTGTTGGATTCAGTTTAATTTCGTTTTTTTGCTCCAAATGTTGCTGTAAATCGACGAGGAGCTGTAGTCGGCGTTGTAGGAGGACCAATGGGGATCTGTACAGCTGAAGATTGAAGAATTTCTGTTGTCAGTAAATTTATTAATCGTTGGAATTTTTTTTTTAAATAACTATGAAATGAAAAAACAAACTAGAACAGTAGATGGTGTCGTTGTCGATGTAGCCAAGTGGCAACTTTGGGGACCATTTTCGAGCACCTGGATCGCAGGACAAAGTGCAAACGGAAGTTAGGTAGTCGCCAGGACCGCTGGTTCTGGTACAGTTACACTGAAAATAATTGAAAAATTGAAAAATTCAATAAATAATTCACGAAAACTTTCTAAATAATATGAATTTTTCATCAAAGTACTAAACAATGTTGTCCTTAAAAAAGAAGGTTTAGGAAGAAAATCTTGAAAAAGCCTCAAAAAACGTTCATAAGCTGACCATATTGATCAAATAAAAAGAACCGGGATTCGAAATAGCCGATTTGAAGAAGGGTCACTTTTTTTTTGGGAAAAGTTGCCTTTTTGGACCCCAATTAACCTGATAAATTGGAGGAGTGAACAATTTTTTTAAAGTTAAGTTCAAAAATATTAACATTCGAGACGAATTTCTGGGCGCATATTCAAATATTTCATCAAAAAGAAGTTTTCAGAGCGGATAATTTGGATAAACTGCAAAAAAAAATTGAACTAGGAAAAAAAGTGTAACAGATTCACGTCAACGTTTCATTTTATTTTTTATTTTATTTTTTTGAAATATTTTCTTTCTTGATAACTTTAACATTCATGTTTCTAGGGATTCGCTGTCTTTCGGGCTCTTTCGAAGTTTGAATAGCTCGGAAAAAAACGAAAAAACAATTTTTTCAAGCTCGAAGAAAAATTTCTCACAAAACTCTTTTTTTATAATACATGGAAAAAAGGTAAAAGCTTCAGAATAAATTTACGAATCAAATAAAGAATATATTCGAAAAAAATTACATTATCCTCGATCCCGCCGCTTTTTGAATGTGATCATGGAGTCGTACAAGCCGATGCAGGTGATTTTCACCTGATTCAGGACGGCGTAGTCGAAATAAACGAATGGGCTCGTGGGAAATGAGTTTGACGTTCCATTGACAACTCTATTGCAGACAGCTTCAATTTTTATAACTTAATATTATTTTGAAGTTTATTCAAACTGTTGAATGGAGCAGCCGTTGATTGGCGTCCTAAGGAGATGGAAAAAACTAAAAAAAGTTTTTTTTTGTCAATCTTCTTTCCTTTTTTACAAACCTGCAACACTTGAAGTTAGAAGAAATAAGGATTCTCTTAGCCAAAACATTTCAAGTTAGACACGAAATGATCAAGAATCTGTGCGTCAAATGAACTGATTTGGCTTGATAAGCTGTCGAGAACTGATAAAATGTTTTTTTTTTTGCTTTTTGGCTGGTTAACCTCAGAAATTGTACCACACAGATAACTGAAAGTAAAATCTATTTTTTTCGCAAGTAGAATAGCTAAAAGTTGTCAGGTTTCAAGTTAAGAGTTTGCGCCTCAAGTAAAGAAGTCAGATCGAGCGAAAGTCGTTTTTTTGGTCGGCTGCAGCTTTTTCAGTCACGTCTTATACATTCCCATGTACCTTTTTTGAACCGAATCATCAGAAAAAGTTTATTATTTACATACAAAGGATTTCGATAAGAAAAAATAAAATAAATTAAATTTTTATTTGTTGAAATGCTTGGAGCGGTTTATCCGGAATTTGGACGGCTGAAATTCAAATTATTGTTCATTTCAATGTCACAGAGGCGAGTTTCAAGTCAGGGATTGAAGAAAAAGGCTTTCTAATTTTTTCCTTATGAATTCTGATCATTTAAAGCCAAAAAAAAAGAAAGAAAGGAATTTTTTGATGGCCAGTTCTGTAGTTCAGACTTTTAAATAATCACGAAAAAACCTTTTTTTTCAAAGTTTGAATCTCACTTGAACAGTATATTGTGTCATCGTCGATATGGCCATGTAAAGAGTTGGGAGACCATTTATCGACTTCAGGATCACAGAATAAGGTACAAATTGTGGTCATATATCGGTCAGGACCTCGTTGTCGTGCTGAATCGCACTGAAATAAAAATTAATTGATTTGTGAACTTTTGAAAAATCAAATATTTTTTACAAAGAAAAATTCCAAAAAAGAGGTATAAGAAGCCGGTGGAGTCTGATGAGCTTATAACAGACTTCTTTCCACTTTTTAAGCTTCTCAAAAAGATTTTGGTATTTTTAAGGTCCCAAAAGGTCCGTCAGACTTTGCCCGTGAATTTTTATATATATTTTCTTTTTCCTCTCAAATTTTCATGTCGAGATAAAAACTTACAGTTCGTTCAACACCACCGCTCCTGAACGAGATGATGGAGTCGTACAGCCCAATGCAGGTCACCTGTACCTGATTGAACACGGAATAGTTAAAATCGACGAAAGGACTCGTTGGAAATGTGTCCGATGTGCCGTTGATCACCCGCTTGCACACCGCTGTAAGTTATGGTCTTCTAACCAAAAGATCTTTTTTTCAAGCCTTCGAAAGTTAGAGAGTGTTCAAAGTAAAGAGAGTGCGCGTCTTTTTTTTTTCTCAGAGCGTCCTCTTGCTAACCAGTGCTCTCTAGCTTCGTAATTCCGAACGTGGACTCATTTTTTTTGTAAAAATTCTTGGGCAAAGTCGGAATGGTGGATAATGACCGCTAAGTGGGAGATGCTGAAAAAAGGCCGCAAAAAGGCAGCAAAAAAGTCCCTTTATTGAGCCTTCCATTTTTTTTTCTGGGATTTTAAAGGCTCAAGAAGTAGCGGAAAAAGGGAGAAACAGCTTGACATTTTTTTTTAGGTTGAGGTCTTTTTTTCTAGCTTAGATTGAGCTTTTTCAAAGAAAAGCCGCTTTTAAGGCTTATATTTTTTTTTGGGTCTCACGAATTTCGTAATTTTTCAAAAATAAAATAGATAAATTTAACGAACTGCGAGAGAAAAGACGAAGCTTTTTCATAAGTTTTCATTTGAATTTTTTGTTTTTAAAGAATTTTATAAAACTCACAATTTATTGGTTCCGAAGTGGTGGTTAGCACTGGCACGTCGACAGCTGTAAAGCCAAATTTGGTCATTTAAACGAGTTTTTTTTAGGTTCATCCAGTTTTTTTCTCCCATTCTTGGAAAAAGTCAAAACAACTTTCCCTAGTGTCGAGTCGAAATAAATCCGCTATTCTATAAAAATTTGAAAAAGATCGTTTTTTTTTCAAGAAACATCCAAATTATGTTTCACTATTGCCCATTTTGATACAATTTGAAGATGGCTGAATGCTCTACGCTCTCTTATTCCTCACTTGACGCTTAGGTGATATTTTCACGTTTCTATAAACTTGCTGCTGAGGGAACAGAGACGCAGACAGGTCAGAGCGTTTCAAAGCATGGTGAATGGAATATGAGACTTTCAAATATTTTTAAAATATTTCCAAGTTTTCCGTAAAAATATCTAAAAAAACTTGCGTACTTTCACAGTAGATCGTGTTGTTGTCCACGGGAAGCATCGGCGGTCCCGGGGACCATTCTCCATTCTCCGGAATACATGTCATATTGCATTTAACGATTTGTAAGCCTTCCGGACCGTGTTCCACAACGGGAGGACACTGAAATTCGCTTTCTGACAAGAAAAGTCATTTTAATTCGCAGTTGAGATTTTCCTAAAATTCGCTAGATGAAGATCTTGAAAGTCTCAACCTGCACAAATTTCTAGTTTTCGAGAACGAACATTTAAAAAAAAACCTCAAAATCCGTTAAAATCGGTTATTCCGGGGCTTTGAGCATTGTTTCTCGAAAACTAGGAATTTTTGCAGGTTTGAGATATTCAGAATATTCTTCTGGTAAACCCAGGAGTGTCCTAACCGATTTTCAGAGAATTCGGAAGTGAAATGAATTCCTTGGGGAGATTGAAATTTATCTCTGAATTTCCTCCGTCAATCCTTACTCCTGAACCTAGCTGCCCTCATATGGCTAGAACTAACAATTTTATGAGCTCCAGAAGAATAAAATGAGATGAAAGTTGAATGGATTCCGACGCAGGAAATGACGACTTTTCCAGGCTGGGTGTAGTCGAAACGGACGTGAGGACTCGTCGTACTGCTCGGAAGGGAGCCCTTGACCAAGTTTGGACATGCTTCGAGAGCTGTAAGTTTCGCATAATGGAAAAAGTTTTCAGTTTTTGCCATTTAGGTGTAGAGTTCAGGATTGTCTAAAAACTGGCTCAAAAAAGTTCCAAAAGTTCAAAGTTTTCTAAATGATTTCTTAATAGTATCCCGGTGCTAAGTTAAGAGCGAGTTTTCCATTTGCGAGGAGTACTGTATGCGGATATGCGCATTGCGTGCGTACACTTTGCGTATTTATACTTTCGTTACGTGACGTCACCGGGTTTTTGTTTCCGAGTTTTTTTTTTCGAATATTTTGCAATGTTTTTTGCTTTTTTTCAAAATTTGCATTTTTCTCGATTATATTTGCACGACAAAATAACAGTATCAAAACAAAATTGAAAAAAATGTGAAAAAAAAAAACTCGGAAACAAAAAACCCCGTGACGTCACGCAACGAAAGTGTAAACACGCAAAGTGTATGCACGCAATCCGCATACAGTACTCCTGGCAAATGGAATACTCCCTCTTGTCGTAGCACCAGTATCCCCGCTCAAATTTCTAGTTTTTGATGTATATTTGAATCAACAAATATGTTTAAGGTCTGATTCTGTGCAAAATTTTATTTTTTAGAAACTAAGTTGCACTGAAATCTTCATCTAGACCTTCAAAATATTTTCGAACAACTCTTTAAAACCGCCCCTATTAGCCATTTTCAAGCAAAAACAAGAAAACCTCTCCCGTCAACTTGGAGAGAAGCGTAGAAAAGGAGCAAAGACCGCAGCAACATGATGAAAGTGATTAACGAAATGTAAATTACTATCTCAATTGTTAACTGATAAGCAAACGGCATCACATGCGTCTCCATTGTGAGGAAATGGTCACTATTTCCGGTCTTTCAGATCTTTGGGAAACTTTTTCCCCACTTAAAATTGAGACAAGGAATTAATTTTTCGTAGAAAAAAAAGTTGGGCAAATTTTTTTTCTCTTTCGCTGTGCTGGAACAGTTGCCGCCTGGTCGATGATTGGTTCGGTTGTCGGTTGATGGAACGGCTGTAGCCTGGCCAAGTAAATAGGAACTCGGAACTAATCGATAAACGTACTATCATCTGCCACATGTGGAATTGCTTGCGTAGCGGCTGCGAAGCGGTTTTTGTGATAAGGATGTGCGTCCGACTTGAAACTACTTCTGCGCGTCGGATTTGAAATACTGTAGTTTGAAGACCTTTCCATTAAAATTTTCTTGAAGTGTATATCGTTTTTGGGCGGGACTTCTCTGCGCTCTCCTTATCTCTCGACGTCTCTCTCATGTTTACGTGCTGTTTCCATGTTTCTCTGACCTCGCCGGTGAGGGAACAGAGAGTCGCAGACACGCGAAAACTGTCAAGTCGCGTCGTATAGTTCATGGAAATCTATGTAAATTTGAAGTTGCCACTCTAGGGCAAAAGAGACAACTTGAAGAAAAAAAAAGCACCTTTCGTAATCCTTGTCAGTAGAGTTCTCAAAACCAAACGTTCGAACGAACGTTCGACCAAACATTTTCGAACAAATGTTGAAACCAAACTTTTGGTTAAAGTTTGCTTTTGAACGTTCAACCAAAATGAACGTTGATTTTCCGTTCGTAAAAAAGTTCGTTCAAAAAATGAACGTTCATTTTTCATTTTCAAAAAGTTCGTTCAAAAAATGAACGTCCGTTTTCCATTTCAAAAAAGTTCGTTCAAAAAACGAACGTCCGTTTTTTTATGTGAAAAGCAAACGTTCATTATTATAAGAAAACGATTTTCGAACTTTTTGGTTGAACGTTTGAAAATGATATATCCTAAACTATCGAAAAATGAAAAAGTTCATTTTTTTCAAACGGTCATTTTTTGAACGTTCGGTTTTGAGAACTCTACTTGTCAGTCCATTTCCGATTGATATTTCCGACAAAAATTTCAAAAGAGATCTCCTGAGAGTCCACTGAAGAGATCTCTTAGAATTTATTCCTCATATGGCACCTATAATATCAAAAACTGTTTTTTGAAGAGGCTCCATTTATTTTTTTGGGGGGTTCGACCCAAGCATTTTTTATAGAATTAAAAAATTGGCATATTACAATTCTCTGGATTTTTCTAAAGACTTATAATTTCTTGAGCAAACAGGTTCCTTTTCCGTAAAAAAAAAGAAGTAATCTAATTTCAAGGACCAGATACGTTTCGAGAAATGAATAAGTTCGTGGTGCCGAAAAGTTTTTGATTCTTGGTGATCAAAGAGGCTGACGTGTGTTTTTTTCCTATATTTCAGCATCCTTTTTTGCCTCACCCTCTATTTTTTATGTAATTGATCATTTTCTGACGTTTATGAGAGAGAAGAAAGTGTAGACAGGTTAGACTGCTTTTAAGTCGTGCCAAAAAGGCATTTTCAATTAAGTTCGAGGTGTTTTTTTGGAGTTGCCTTCTCAAACTGCTTTTCTATAGATCTTTAAAAATTAAACTAAAAATTCAAAAATTATCACTGGAACTAGAGTCTCATTAGATTTTCAACCTCTTGGTATTCATTTTAACAACGAATCGACAAAAATCAAAGTATTTCCGTCCCAAAAATATAATTCCTTCACCTCCTTCTCCTCCCACAACCGCAGTTGCACTATTTCCAGCCAGAAAGAGAAGGAGAAGAAAAAAAAAGAACTGAAGAGCATTCGAGAAACGTTTTTATAGAGATATTTTCCACACCGCCGAAGTTCTGTTCAAGGCGTCATGTGTTGCCGTCGGCACCGGCCGCGGATTGTTTGCCACGGGGCAAAACTCGGTTTTCCGCTTACTTTCCATGTTTTTTCCTGACCTCTCTTCATTGATTTCTCATCAATTTTAATTTTAGTTAAAAACCGTATTTGAAGAGGCACCTGAAAAGGAGTCAAAAAGAGATGCTTTATATGGATTTTTCAAATTTTTTTCGAATTAGATGAATTTTAAAAATTACGGCTTGTATTGAAAAATGTTTCCTGGCCAAGTTAGGGGCCTTGAAATTAGCTTTTTCAAAGCGCGAAGCTCGTTTTAAGATCGGAAAAAGTCTTCACAGTAACCGCCCCGCCGCCGCAACGCGCTCAGTCACTCCCCATGCGGCCTGAAATTTTGAAGCGAAAGTGTTTTGTGACGTCATTTTTATGCAGTTTCTCCCTCGGAATTTCATCAAAAAAACATATTTTTTTAAAATTGAAACTGAATCCTTTTTGAAAAAAAGCAGTAATCTAATTTCAAGGACCAGATACGTTTCAAGAAACAAATAAGTTTGTGAGGCCGAAAAGTTTTTCGATTCTTGGTGATCAAAGAGGCAATTTTTATTAGCGAACCCGAGAAATTTCGGCTGTTTCTTTTCCGAATTCCATACCTGATAGTGATCAGAAAGCCTGTTTAAAAAGAAGGTTAAAACTTTTTTTGATTCTGAAGAAATATTATGCGTATTACTGTAGAGACTATTAACAATATGCGAACGAGAGAGACGTAAAATTTGCTTTCCGAGCCCCCCAAAAAAAAAATACTTCGCGTTCCACGACTCAAAATCTCAGTTTCGCTCATCTCTGATTCGAACCCCCTCCATGAGCAAAAAGAAAAAAAGGCTGAAAAAAAAACCCGCCGCCTCATAACCATTTTGAACCTCTCCCGCAGCATGGCATTTCGCGCTTGAAGCACCCATCAAAAACACGTGTACCCGTCGGCTTTCGGGTTTCGTGTTATTCCAAGTTTCTTGATGCAGCGACATCGGTACAGGATGACGTACGAGACCATCTCCGTGCGGATGAACCGCAGCGACACGACCATCCGCTGGGGATTCACCATCCGGGCCCAGGGAGATCAGCTTATCATCGATCGGGTGAGCTTTTTTTTATCAGAAAAACGTGCTGTTTGAACCAGATTTTTCAATCTTTTTCTTAAATAAGAGTGAAAATTGGTTACTATAGGAGGAAAATTAAGGTGGTCTCCATGGGGGTTTAACGTTAAGAACTTAGGAATTCCAGAGTGGTCCTTCTAGGGATTCACGAGTAAAACAGCCCCAGTAGGAGCCGAAAAAAAAATTAAAGTGGTCTCTATGGGGGTTTAGCGTCTGACCTCTTAGCCCCTAAAGCCTAAGTGGCCCCTATAAGAGTTTTTCAGTTTCATTCAAAAAAAGCTTAATTATTTAGTTTTTCGCATGGAAATGCTTCTTCACTTAGATTTCATAAAAATCATCTGATAACATGTCCCCTATAGGGACCATTTTCAAGCTTTAATGACCCCTATAGGGATTGGTAAAAAGGTCTCTAGAAGGACCCCTATAGGGACAACTCTGGAATTCAGAAAAATGAATATATAAAAGGTAAGAATCACTATATGCCCTCGAATCAACAAAAATTAGAGTGTCTCAAACTTTTATTTTTTCCAGACAAAGTTAAGATTTAATAGTAAAGCTGTAGAAGCTTCCCACTTCATATAATTGAGTCAGTAAAGGTCTCTGAATATTTGAAAAAAATAAATCAAAAAAAGTAAAAAACCACGAAATACGAGGTGAGAAGACCTATATTACACTCTTCGAGTGGTCGTTTACATTATATGATGAAATTCTTGTTGATCCTTTTAGCTTATTCACAATACCATGGTAGCATAAAGATGCACGAAAAAAATTTTTCAAATCGAAATTGAAAAAAAAAGACTATTCAATGCATAAGTTAGAATTTCTGGTTTTTCGATTTTTTCTAATTTTTTTTAAACTTTTCGTTCATAATTTTCGTTCATAGACTTCATTTCACAGAAGAAACGTTTTAAAAAGTTCTCAAAAAAATTTATAAAAAAATTTATTAGCAATAGAGCGCACTTCAAATATGCAGTAAAAAAAATTGGTAAAATCTTTTTATGCACTTTTTTTCTTTTTAAATCACGATTTTTTTGAAGATTTTGTTCCGTGTTAGTAATTCTGCCTAGTTCGAATTAGCCTTCCAAGAGTCAAAAAAATATAACTAAATTATGAAGAGCTGAAGATTTCTTTTGAATTTCAAGAAAACTACTTCAAACACGGCATAAATTTTTCATTAAAGAGGGTTTGAATTAATTTCGATATATTCGCAAATTTTAACAATAAATAATTTCGAAACTTGAGAAAAATCTGATTCGTTCAACTTTTCTCTTTCCAATTTTTTTTTGGTTTCCTTGAAGTTTAAATTTTTTCTCGAAAGTTATTTTGCAAAAGAAAAATCATTTTGGCGTTTATTCTTCATTTTTTTTTGTCCACAACTGTACAAGTTTCAGGTCGAGGCCGAATCTCTCTCCGACAAAGCTGGTGTGAAAGAAGGCGACCGTGTTGAATCCGTACGTTCTGATTTTCTTTGGGATGTTTGTGAAACAGTATTTTGCAGATCAACGGCCGTCCATCAAGGGGAGTCGACGCCCACACGGCCAACCGTCTCGTCAACGACGCCTACAACGAAGTTCGCCTCTCTTTGCAAAGGTATTTTCTTGATATAATTATAAATCTTCAAGCGAAAAGATGTTAAAACCCAAAGAAAATCCTTTCATTTATCTCGGGTTGCTTTTTTACGCGTTTTCGCAGCTGTGCTCAAACAGCAAAAGAGATGAAGGCGAAAAAAAAAAACAAGGCGTTTTACACAAAACGCGGCATTTTTCCATGCGACAAGCCTCAAGTGTCCGAGTTCCAAGTTTTTTTGATTTGAGGGATTTTTTTAGAGGTTTTCACACAAATTGTCAAAAATTAATTTTGGTACAGAAGTAACGAATGGAAAGGCGTAATATTTTTGGTTCGAAATTTTCTTTTCCATTTAAAAAGGAAAGTTCATAAATAAGAGAAGTTATTGAACATCAAAAAAAGCAACGATATTAGAAATTCGATTGAAAAATTTTTTTGTTTGAGGTAATTTTTAGAGATTTTTATATGAATTAAAATAATGGAATTTACGATCTTGAAAGGAGGAGTTGGAAAGTTTTTTGGTACAAAATTCGCCCTTCTATTAAAAAATGAAATTTCATTATTAAGAGAAGGTATTTCACACCAAAAAAGCAAGGTTATTAGAAATTTCGATTTAAAAAAATTTCTTTGAACAATTTTAATTCAGGTTTTTCAAGGGTTTGAAACTCTAGTCAAATAATTAGAGAATAATAAGATTTTCTACTGTTCTTAGAACTTCGCTTGAGAACTTCACATTTACCAAAAACTTGTTAAAAATTCTATTATTTGGCCAACCTTATAGGGGGAGGGGATGCACATGAGAAAAATCGCAACTTTATTGAAAAATTCGATTCGAAACGATGAAAAAAATCCATAAAAAAATTTTTCACTCTTAGGATTTTTTTATTTTGTTGAAAAATGTGGATGAATATTTTTAAATAATGAAGTTATTTTTTTAGATACGTTGCCTCGCACACTTGCCTCCCATGGACCCTGAGCGAAAAAGATAACAAAATGGTGGTGGAAGAGGCCCGACCGGGCTTCGGCAGCGGATTCGGCCATGGAACCACCAACTTTTCTTCGACCAACACCTTTAATGTCAGTGTCTGGGCGGAAAATGAAAGTGACGCGAAATTACAATTTATTTCAAACTTGGTCAGAAATGGTCTGTCGCGCCAGCTTGTTTCGTTTTTTTTTCGCGCGAAAAAGACCAAATTTGATCGGACTTTAACAAAAACAACTTGAAAAATTGAACAACAGAAAAAATTTAAACTTGAAAGAAATGAAGTAAAAAAGCGAAAATCCAAAAATGGCGAAGCGTGTTATCCATAGAGCAACTTTACTGCAAGATGCCCATTTGGCGGGTACTCAAACTTTTCTTTTCCCGAAATTGAATTATTTTTTTCCAATTTCAAGACTTTTGTTTTTTGTTATACCTTTTGCGAGTTAAAAGTGAGGGTGAAAGCTGGGTTTACGGTAGTTGTAGAAAAAAATAATCTCTTACATGAAATTTACAATTTTATCGGTCCATTGAGCTCAACTTTTATAACTTAATCTGGTCTATTGAAAACACAGCTGAACTAAAAAGTTCTTGATTGAAAACAATATCAATCGATTGTTCTGTAGGAGAATCCGAGTGAAGAAGAAAAGTTCTAGTAGTTCCAAGACAACTTTCCTTGCATCTAAAGACTTTATGAATCAATCAAAATCCATATTTAGTTTCGAAACTTTCCAGAACTCGTCGAGCAACAACTTCTCTAGCCAAAACCAGTACTCGAGCATCGGCGGCGGCAACTACGGAAACACGGGCGGTTCATTCCCCGGCTTTGGCGGCAATTCAAACGCGTCGCGCTCCTCGCACCACCAGTCCCAGAGGTGGGAGGACGTCATCGGCTTTCCTTGACCTTTCGCTTCTTTTTCTCTCACGAAACAAGCTAGGCATCGAAAGTTGTGTTAAAGTAGTGGGAAATGGGTGTCGGATCACTTTTCGAAATTGTACAGTTTTGAACTGGTTAGAATAAATGTTTTTCTTTGATTAGGAGTTTGCAGTTGAAATGAAGAAGTGAACGAATTCTTTTCAGCGTATACAATTCCTCGTCGGCGCCGGTCGTCATCCCGACCAACGTCGTCAATAATTCTTCCCAGAGATACAACTCCAACTTCAACTCGGTTGGTTTTCGCGAGATGCTGAGGTTCTCGAGCAAGTAGACACCTTAGTGATCTCTCCATCCACTTTAGGAGTTGACAACTTTGACTATTTTAAAGTTCTAAAAAATTCCAAAGTTGTCATTATTTATCGAGAACATTGTTTTGAAGATTCAGAAGTTTGAAATCGGACGAGATTTTCCAGATGAAAAAAACAGCAATCGGCGTTAACATCAAAAACCCACAAGAAAATCGTACTTTCAGAAAAAAAAAGACCCGATTTCCAAACATATTCGAATCGTAGAATTTTCATACGGCCTCATAAAAACCTGTCTCTATCACATGTATTCTCAAGACGTCAGATTTTAAAAAAAAATTTGGGTTTTTCGTGCAAATCAAAGCTTCGTCTGGTATTTATGAAATAAAAGATAAACAAGATTCAGATCTTTTTCTCAGAATCCTCCAGAACTTCCAGGGAAGCCGAGCTCCATTCACAACCAACTCATCGAACAACTACACGACCTCGACCTCCAACTCCATCAATCAGGCGACCAACTACAACAGCATCCCAACCGGCTTCACCAAGTCCAACGACGCCCCATCGTCCTACGGCTCCGGCGCTGGTGCCAATAACTACGCCAATACTAATACTGGAAGCGCTGCTCCGCCAGCTTCCTTCTATGGGTTAGAAAATAGGGTCAAAAAAAGAAAAAGAAAAGATAGAAAGATGGCTAATTTTTTGTTTCGCGCCAAAAACCGCGACGCGTACGCAACGCGTCAACCTTGCCAATCTTCCCATCTCGCCTCTCAAGTCGGGAAAGTGTGTAGAAATAATTAGATCACGTGGAATATTAGACCACTATATAAAGGTCTGTTTTGACGGTTCCGCCTTGATTCCTGCATTCGACAACCCACTACAGACAGTCGAAGTAGCGAGGGGGGTTGTCAAATGCAAAGTTTTACCAAACTTGGGTAGAAAGATGTAGTCGTATCTGGTAGTCGCAGTAGAAGACGGTGGGTTGTTGCATGCAGGAGTCGTAGTAGAAGAGAAGGAGTTGTCGAATCAAAGTTTTACCTAACTTGGATAGAAAGATGTAGTGGGCGGTGGCTAGTCGTCGCTGGCTAAGGGATTTTGTATACGTCGCTGGTTGTGACTCGTTAGCCGTAACTCCTGCCTGCAACAAACCATCGTCGCTACTACGATTACCTAACTTGGGTAGAAAGATGTAGTGGGCGGTGGTGTCGCTGGTAGTCGAAGGAGACGACGCTGGGTTGTTGCATGCAGGAGTCGTAGTAGACGAGAATGAGCTGTCGAATGCAGGAGTCGAGGCGGGAGCGATGTTGATGATGATAGACGGTGAAAACAGACCTTTATATAGTGGTCTAATCTTCCACGTGATCTATTCATTTCTACATACATTTCTACAAAACTTGTTCTAGAATCATTTGAAAAATTGAACAGAGATAATTTTGTGACTTTAGCTACAACGGTGGCGCTCCATCGGACGGCTACGGCAAAGGCGCCGGCGGCGTTCCTCTGAACCAATTCACCTATGTTCAGACGAACAATCTCCCTGCCAGCCATGATAATGGTGGCTTGTCGCCAGGTAAAATCTCATCGAAAACGATTTTTTTTAGGTGTGAAGAAGAAAAGATTGTATACGATAACTATTGTTTTCGTTTTGGGACCTATTTTGAAAACTTCTTGAAGATTTCAAAAAAAAAATCAAGCTTTAGTGAGCTAACCAAGGAACGTTTTTTACCCCCCGGTTGAACTTTTACTGAAACTTTGCTGGAGTGTTCTTTAGGACCCCCCTGATTGCAGATCAAGAAAAAAATTTCTCGCACTAGTTTTTTTTTCAAGTTATGGAGCTTCAAAGTGTGCAAAACACGCAAATTTGGCCAAAAAAGCGGTATTTCGGTCTTTTGAAGTGTCCTAACTCGAAAACAAGATCTATTGCGAGAAATTTTTTTTCTGTTCTGGAATCAGGAGGTCCTGAAGTACACTTCAGCAAAGTTTCAGCAAAAAGTTCAACCGGGGGGTAAAAAAAGTTTCCTAGTAGACTAAAAGAACGGAAGGCTTCCAAAAAACAAAACGCCAATAAAAGCCAAAAAAAATTTGATGGTTTGACTGAGTATCACACGATATCCTTTCTTTTCGCTTTAGGACCTCTTTTGGAAACGTTGAAAGATTCGGAAAATTCCATGACGCTTAGGCTTCCTGAGAAAGATTAACAGAACTGAAAGCCATGGAATTTCCAGGAAAAATGTACTACCATTCGCCGAGCTCGCGCTCCAAGAGGGATCTCTCACCCGGCGCTTCGATTCAGGTTAAAGTTTGAACTTTAATGATACAATTTTCTTTGGAAAAATTCAATCTCGTCTCTCTTTCCCTACCCTTACGCTCCAAGGATAATTTCATCTTTCATCGATAGAGCGCGATATTTTTTATTCCAGCACCTCCAATACAACTCCCCAATGAACCTTTACTCTTCGGAAACGGCCGCCGATCAATACTTCCAACAGACTGGAGTCCATCCGGAGTTTGACTGGATTTATACCTTTTTTTCAAAAAGATAATTCAGAAACCCGCCGCCACGTGATAGCAAGACGCCAGCTTATTTGACCTCCGAAACAAAGAAGGTAAGTTTTCTTTAGAAAATCAACTTCAGATTCCTTCAAAATTTCATTAGAGGTCTACTTGAGTTCCTTCGCGAGTTAGAAAGAAAAATCATCGATGAAGTGAGAAAAGATTTTTATGGGAATGTTTCAGTTCTCCACGACTACTTAGAAATTTTAGAGTGATCCCTATAGGGGTTTAGGAGACGTCCAAGGTAACCTAAGGCTGCCCTCATAGGGGTCACTTTGGAACTCCTAAGAATAGTTATGAATCTATAGGGCTCTTTCAATTTAAAAAAAGGTTATTTTTTTAGTTTTTTTCGCATGGAAATGCTTCTCCGCATAGAGTACATAAAAAAATTATCGACTAGCATGTCCCCTATAGGGGCCTCTAACAAACCCCTGTTTCATGAGGGATAAACTTCAAGGTTGTAGCTCGGAAGTCGCTCTGAATGCTTTATAGAAAAAGAAGAATTTTTCAATAAGAAAGGATTTCCCGAAGAATATAATTTTCCAGTTGATCGAAGAAGAAGCCCGGGGGCGTTCGAGCCGCGGAAGATCGCCGTCCAGCCAGAGCTCCTGCTTCAAGCGCATTTCTCATGCCGTTGGGGCCGACCTTTGAATTTTAAACTGAACGAATTCAAGAAGAAAAAAAATCAAGCTTCTTTTTGGTACAAAGTAACGCGCTTCAAAATATAAACTCGCTTCTAACAAAATTTTTTCTCTATTCTAACAGAAATTCTAAATCGCTAACTTCTCAAGTTTTTATGTCGTTTTTGAGTTCTAATAAAGATTTTTCTCATGCAAAAGAGAAATGTCGTGAAATTTTTTTTCTTCAATTCCGAGCACAAGATCATTGGTATGTTTTCACCTGCTTCCGAAAAATTTGGTTGAGTGACAAGTTTGCCGTTTTCAAAGAACTTTTCTTTTTTTTGTCGAGTTTCAATAATAGAATTGACTTTTTCCAGAAAAAATGTCTTTAAAATGCTCCGTTGCTAATTTTAAGTTCTCGAAATCTCCTTAAATAATAATTCTTTCATTTCACCTGCTTTAAAAGTAGAAAATAGTACTGGCCTTCAAAATCAATTTGATAACAGACCTTCCTGCAAAAGTTATTGCAAACAACAAGCTTCTCATTACTGATAACTGAAATTGATACAGTTTTCAGTAGTAATTAGTTTTCCCACGTTTCGAAACGATCTTTGCGAAAAGACATCAACGATGGCCTTGTGATTTTTTTTTCCTGGCGATAAGCTGTTATTCGAGGCGTTTCGTCATTATGATTTATCATCGAAATGAAAAACTCACTTGTTTTCCGGTTACTGGTTCATTTCTGCATAAGCAGATCAGTTCGGCACGTGGTTTATAATCAAATTTTTTTAATCTTAATAATAGAAAAAAACGATTTTTTTGCCTTTTTAGAATCGTTTCTGAGGTGTTTTTGCATGATTTAAAGTATAATTTTTCGCGGTATCCTTTTTGTAAAAATTAATCCAGAAAAAGTTGAAAAAAATTGAAAAATGATGAAAAAAATAATTAATTTTTCACAAGCTGTCGTAAGTTTAGATGTTTCTGTGCATGCACTTCAACGCGTAAATGCATGCTCTCGTTTTTTTCCCAATCATTTTTCTTTAACTTTTTGCAGAGTTTTAATGCTTTAGAAAAATTTATGACTTGAATAAATCACTGTAAAAATCGATAATTACAAATTTGTGCATGAAGCTTAATTTTTCGCTTTGCAAGACCTCGTAGTTTTCGACTTCCAAAGTTCACATGCTCGTCGGGAAAATAGGAAATCGACACACGTGCAAATTGAATTGATAAGAAACGTGATGTCCGATAAAACGGTTCAAAAAGAGGCTGATAATTTTGAAACTTTCTCTTTTTTCATTGACAACGATCAGCTGGGGCTGATAAAATAGTTTTGAAGGGAATTTCGGTCATTGATAACATAGATAATGATGAAAAGTCACAAAGTTTCTTCTTTGAAAGTTAAAGTTTAGTTTATCAGTGATACGTTTTCCAAATGCCAATTCAAATTTCCAAACAAGTTTTTCAAGGTCGCAGTTGGAATGACCTGATGCGTTGCGGTTGGAAAAAAAAAACCGGGAGAAATTAAAATTTTCCATCTAAAAGAGGAGCTCAATTAAAATAAATTTTTGCAGTCGCCTACGCTCCAATTAGCCGTTAGTTTCAAAACAATTTTAATCACGTTTCCATTTTTTTTTTTCTTGACATTGGTTCTCTGAATTTTGGAATTTTTGGCTTGAGTTACATCAGCTGATGTATTTTCATTATTTCCTCGAAAATTATCTTATTCTCAAAAGTTAATTGATGTTTGCTCGATGGAGAGAAGTTTCTTCTCAATTTTTCAATGTGATCTATATTTTGTTCGAATGACATCATTTTTAGTATTTTTGAGAGTTCGTCCCTGAACTTTTCTCAGAAAAAAGGTCAAAAAAGTTTTCAAGAACTTTTTCAGAAACGTTTTCATCCAAGTATAAATAGGGGGAGGGGCCTGGATGACGTGAAGCTCCGCCTACGGCTCCAGGCAATTTCTATTCGAATTCCACCTGTTTTAACTGTGTCTCCTCAATTTTTCAAGATTTTCCCCCGTTTCGAATTTTTTTTTTTCAGTCGATTTCAAAACTCTGCCACTAATAACTATTTCAGAGATCCTAAGAATCATTTGAGAAGATTATTGGATTTTGTTCTAGGATGAAAAAAAAGCTTTTTGACTTATTCTATGAAGTTAGACCCGTTTGAAGCATGTACGTCAAAATTTTCCTGGGAAAGTATTATTTTTATTATACTTAACGTAAAGCTTTCTGACCGCATTTGGAATGGCTCAACGCGGCGCGGTCGCGCTGTTGTTCGAGTTTTAACTTCAGTTTTTTTTTACATTCTGTCATGCTCCATTTCTCAGCTTCATCAGAACTATTCTGTCTACCCTTCGTTCAATGAGCCATTTTGAGAATACCTCTACCTTTCCAGATAAGTCCTTTGATGCCCTCTTCAGTCGTTGGATGGAGCTTCCTGGCGGTGCTGGTTGGCGCCTCGGCGGTGCCGATCCGCGACACAGCCGCCAATATTGACGTCATCATCCAGTGCTATCGCCATTTTCAAGAATTGTTCGTTTTTTGTCGATATGTCTGTTTGAAAAAGTTTATTTGGACCTTACATAAACTATTTCAATTCTTGAAAAAAAAAGATAAAAATTGATATAAAAGAGCTCGATCTGGGAGAGTTCAAGCTATTCTCAATTTTTGAACGTAAACTATAAAGAAAATCATTGATTATATTTTTTCCAGAGGCAAAAAAGTCTACGCCGGGTACATTGGCAGCAGTATGATCCTCTACGACGAGGATGGTCAGTTTTTTTTTTCGAATTTTCTTCTTTTCTGCATCCCAAAAGCATTCCGGAAGCTCAAATTACTCACTAATTCCTCTACAATTTCTAAGTGTTTTTGTCGGGGTATCCAATTACGTAAACCTGAAATGAGTATATGATTCAAAATTTTCTTTTTATTGTTCTTTTTTCTCGGCTTAAAACATCGGGGTGCAGAATCATCGCGTAGATGTATTTTTGTGTAGAAATTATCCTCTTAATTATACTAATAAACATGACAAGCAAAGGTTTTTCTGGAAATTTATTGACTTTTTTAACGGGAAACGTAAGAAAAGATCAGAAATTCGCAAATAGCTAAAAAAAAATACTTGGCGCTTGAGCTGACGCCCCTCAAGGGATCGCTAGAAATGCGAACGCCTCTCAAGGGATCACTAGAAATGCTAACGCCCCTTAAGGGGTCACTAGAAATACTAAAGCCCCTTAAGGGTTCACTGGAAATGTTAACGCTCCTCAAGGGATCACTAGAAATGCTAACGCCCCTTAAGGGATCACTAGAATTCTCTAAACGTCCGGTTTGCTTCACAGAGTCCTGAGAACTCATTTTCTTCAAGAAAGTTGACAGTCTTTGATAATTTTCGTTTGAAAATTAGCTTTCAAGCTCAATGAGCTGATAGCGATTCACACAAATTATCGATTGATCGATTGATAGTTAATCTACAGGAAGCGAGGTGAGCTGCAACAAGTGGGAGCAGCAGAAGCTGCGGAGCAAGTACAACCGCCGATGTATCTTCTCGCCGATCCACTGCATGTTCAGTCGGCGTCTGAAGGCGGCCATCCAGAGGGCCACCGACGCCAGCGAACTCGACGCCGTCAAGCTGCCCTTCCTCTACGTCCATCATCGTCAGAATCGGCCAACCGATAAAGAATAACTGGTTTTTCTTTTTTTCTCTGCTCTAACCTCCATTCTTCATAACTTGAAACAGTATCTGCTCTCTCGACTCTCGTGCTATTTCCATGGCTTTAAGAGAAAAGAGACGCAGACAGGTCAGACTGTAAATGAGCTGTACGTATCTATATATTCCGTTGTACAGGTATTGTGGGAAAGTGCGAAGGCTCGTACGAAATGCGCTTCGAAACCCTTTTTGACCCTAGGCCTATGCGCCTTTGAAAATTGGGAGTTTTGAAGGTACTGTTGTAAAAAATTCCAAATTTTTCATTTTATCCATGGAGCGCAAAGTGCAATAATTACGCGGCTGTTTTCCCCAACTTTTCTGAAAATTTTGGAGCGAAGAAGGGACAGGGAAGATAAGATTAAAAAACTCTCACACCTTCCTAACACTATTCCACCTCACCATATTTCTCAACTTTCGATGTAAATTTTGAACGATGCCAAAGACTAAACTTGATCTCAATATTTTGATGAATTTTGTCGTTTATTCGCATTTTATCTATTTTTTGTGATGTAAATGTGCCTTCAAGGTTTCCTCTACAGTGAAGAAATGAATGTTGATAAAAAAAAGGACAGTGAAAAAAAATCAAGCCCCTTTTTTGTTGTTTTTGCCGCTTCAAATTTCAAAATTTTCAATTTCTTGAAATATGAGAACACTTAAAAGTTTTGGGCCTTGGAGAAGTGGTCGCAATAAAAGTGCACCCGACCTCAAAACGACTTGCGCGTCAGCGACCAAAATCACGAAATTGAAGAAATCGAAATATTCGCCTGCTATTTTTCCTTCGAAAAGCCCTACACAATATCGTGAAAGGCCCTGGGAGCCGCAGGAACAAAGAAAAAACAAGAAAAGACAGACA
This sequence comes from Caenorhabditis auriculariae, assembly GCA_904845305.1. Classification (NCBI taxonomy): domain Eukaryota; kingdom Metazoa; phylum Nematoda; class Chromadorea; order Rhabditida; family Rhabditidae; genus Caenorhabditis; species Caenorhabditis auriculariae. The sequence continues at coordinate 68,252 of CAJGYM010000160.1, read as the reverse complement.
CTCGACGGCGTTCGAGCACGGCTTAAACGATTAGTAGGACGACATTCGCTTCTCTTTTACGCGTTTCGCGACGATACTCTCAGCTACCGTAATCCATTGTGCGACAAGTGGCGTATTGTCATGGCGGACAACCTGATTGTGCTGCGCAATGTGTGCGTTGCGTGCAACCGCCGCTTCCAGCCACCCACTTGACCCTTACGTCGGCAGCTTTTTTCATCTTTTTCACGCCTTTTTTAGCTGGAGTTTGTCCTGCTTCTTTCAAAACACTGTAGTTGCACGTGTGATAGCTAGAAGGGCTACGGTCATCGCGCAAGTCGTTTCAAGTCGGCTGAAGCGTTCACTCGCTGAGCCATTGAAAGAGAAAATAGACTATATACCGTATTTACTGTAGATTAAATTATGATAGAAAGTTTATTTACGACTTTTCTTCTCCAGACTATCCTGAAGAACTTTTTTCATAAGAGAGCTTTAAACCAAAAATTTTTTGAACGCAATAAATATATACAAATTCATTCATATGGCTTGAAAATCGTGTACTTTTTGGGAATCGTTGGCGTCGTTGACAATTCATCGGACTCTGATCTTAAAAAGACATGTTTTGGGTTTCTAAATCTGCCCTTGAAAATAGCATTCTCTGAAAAAGAGCCAACCTCTCCAGCTTCCTGCACTCTGACGACGTCGCTTGGAGCATCGTATCGGGGAATGACGTCGCGGCGCGGACGTCGTCGTCCTTCTCGCTGGCCGACTGCGCCGCCGATTCCTGCTGGGCACGTCGCCATTTCGCGCGTCGGTTCGAGAACCACACCTGCGCTCCTCGGTTGAAGGCGTCGCCATGCCGTGGACACACCTGTATGCGCGCTTCGGGGAGAGCCGTTCTTTTCGTGAGTTCGGCTCGGTCGACGCCACTTGGGTAGGGATCCTTGCTGAACGCCGCCTCGAGCACAGCCAGTTGTTCTGAAAATGAGGATATATAGCCCATTACCAAAAGCGCTTCACCATCAAAAAATGCGGGGAAAAAATTGTGAGCCAACTTAGAAACTAATCATTACGAGATTTGGAAAAGGCAGCACTTTTCGGAAATTCTTTCTTAACCCTATGACCTTCGGAAAAGAAAGGAGGAAAATATGGAACAAAACAGAAGTTTCATTTCAGAAGCGATATGAAAGAGCCAAAAAAGAAGTGAAATGACCGAACCTGCAGTGAAGGTGCTCCTGGAGCAACGACGGATTCCCGGGTCTTCTTCGCTCATCGGAATCGTCTCCGTCGGCGAGGCCGCCGGCTGCGGATTCGCCGTCAGAACAGAAAGAAGCGGGTGGAGTTGCATGGGCAAGGAAGTGGTCGTCGTCGTGGCCGGGTTCAGGAGGAATCCTAGACGTTCCCTCATTTTTCTTCCGAAAATGGTTTCGAAAAAACCTGGCCAAATGGTCGGCTGAAAAGGGAACGACAGTTGCTGCATGCCGCTCATGGACGGGATCAAATTGCGCGGCGAGATTCTTTGCCTTCAAAAAACTCTTCTTTTGACTGAGCTTTTTCCATCTGAAGGTACCTGGCCATGTGTTGAGCATTGATGATCATACTGAGTTCTTCGGCGGCCCTCTCAGCTGCCCTGGTTCTCAGAATCCTGTTGATTGAGGAAACTGAAGGCGGCGTTGAGCAGACGGCTGAAATCCACTTTTATTTTCGATTTTTTACTTGGTTTTTTTTTTCGAAATTCAGAAAATTCTCACTTTTTTTTCCTTATAAGCCTCGGATCTGGGTAACGCGAACTGGACGCGGAATTTGTCGGGGCATTTCTAGTGACCACTAAAGTAGTGTCAGCACTCTTAAGTGATCCCTAGAGATGCTCAATAGAGTGCGGTTCACGTTACCAAGGTTCAAGCTTCTTTTTTAATTACGGAAAAAAACCGGTCAGTCTGTGACTCGAAAAAGAGGGTGTATGCACCAAAAACGCCACATCTGACGACTTTTTCGGTTTTCAGATAAGTTCTACTTTTAGAACGGCAGTCACTTAATGTAAGTCTAGCCTTGAAAACAAAAGGATTTAGTGATTTTAAGAAAAGGCCCTAGCACGACGAGCAGTACGGTAGGTCTTTTCTAACCAAGCCTTTCTTAAAATTCATTAAAGAAGCTTTCGAAAATTTCTTGTTTGGATAGGTTTCCCTAGAATTCTCCTACTTTTTTTCACCCCTCTTCGAGATCGCTGAAAGCTCGCTCTATTGACCAACTTTCTTTCAACCATTCCGATAGAAGCTCCCCTCGAATTAGAACTGAACAAGGTGCGGCGGAATGGATGTCACTCGACACATCGTATCGATGACAACAAGGCGCAAAAGCGCGCGTCTCTTTTGAAACCCGATATACGGTATTCATTAAAGAGATGTCGTACTGTAGGTATTTGCCTGGACGGCCATGTTTGCACACCGAATGGTGTCACAATTCGCACTCGGCTGCTACAATGCCTGCGGGAGACGATTCGGCGACGATTTCGAGTGCCTTTTTGGATTTCCAGAGCAGATGAGAAGCTTTTTTCAGGGCTTCGAAATGAAAATATCAGAGCGAATGAATTTAGTTTTTTTTTCCAGCCTCTAACAAAAACAAAGGCACGTATTTGCTATACCGGTCATGTTTGTTGTGTAAGCCACTCAAGTGGCCCCTCTGAGCGTGATACAGCTCGCCGACAGTTGAGTGGGTGCCAATGTCCGCCTTTGTTCTTGGGTTTCAAATCTTTTTTTTTGTTTTCGAAAAGCTTCAACTTATTGTTTTTTGATATAGGAAGGGTGTGACATTTATGAGACTTAATTTTTGTCAAAAATCGAAAACTTTTCGATAATTTTCGAGAAAAAAAAACGTAAAGAAGCCTCTTTTTTCGAATTTTCTTTGAAGACTCCCATACACCATTCACACACAGCTTTAGAGAAGAAACACTTTATACGTCTAAAACTCCAGTTTTGGCACACTGCCTCGCTAATTTCTCGAATAAGTTAAGACTTCACTTATTATCCGCTTGTCTCTTGAAGAATGTTTAGGTTACTGTATGAACCTCTTCTTTTTAAAAACTATATCGAGAATCTCTAGCTTTGATATTTTTATTGTGGTTTAGCTCAAGCCAGTCAAAAAATGTCCAGTCTAACAAAAAAAAAAACCTTCATTGATGAGCTTCTCGCGAATTTCCCAGGCGAAAATGGTCGGATTGTCGCGCTTGTACTGCTCGATCTTGGCGACGACTTGAGGCGTTGCAACCTGCAAGATAGAAAAATACACACTTTAAAGAAATCTACAGTAACCAACCTTGGGCTTCGTGCCAGCGCCCGTTTTCGTGTTATTTGCCGCCTCGACGCTGCGACGGCTCATTTTGCCCATTGTACGTGTTCCTAGATAGGTTTTTAAAGTTAAAGGAGGTGGGAACTGAATTTGAAAAATGGTTAGAGAATGAAGAATAAAAAAAAACTTTTTGAAGCTGTTCAAAAGAAATCAACCAAATTCAGCATCGAGTCATTCTGCATGCAACCAGATCGCGGGAAATTGTGAGTTTTCAAGGATTTTCAATAAAATTTAGTCAACAGTAACTCCAATAATTTCAAAACTATATGAAATAAAGCCGATCAAACCAACCCCAAAGGTGTAAAAGCTGCTCTTGGGACAAGCTTCCCGGCGAAATCGTCGGGGCGGTCATTTTTGAAAAGATATTAATAGTGATAGAAAACTAGAGAAATAGGCTGACGGTAGTGAATTATAGCACCTTTGTGCGGTCAGGAGGGTCAAAACGCCCGCCAAAAAGCCACGCCTATTTGAGGGAGTACGCTCAGCCGCGCTACCGTAACCTGTCTTCTTGCTCTTACCTCTTGAGTTCTAACAAAAAGGAGAGTTTGAGGGAAAAGATCAGGAAAAAAATCATAGAGCTTTCCATAGGGATTCTGAGATGTACAGGTTTTTTTTAACTTTTTAATTTTTGTTTGTTTTTTTTTTTATCAATGACAAGTTTATAATCAGGAATACGTTGCCCAAAAAAGTCTCTAGAAGAGACGGTAGGTTTTCAGTTTCAGACACTTTTCCAAAAAGTTCACGGTTCCTTGAAATTTTGTGACAAGATAACTGGAACTGAGTTCTACTCAAAGTTACATAAGTTCTAGTTCCTGTCAACTACAAAACCGAAACCTCCCCAATTCTTAGAATTCTCGACTTTTCTCAAACTACAATACAGAAGTTTCAGCTGAATACAAAAAACTGCAATAAGGAGGTCAATTTTCTGGAACGATGAACGATGATTGAATATTTTAATGATGAGCTCTTTTTTTTTTCAATCGTGAAAATAAAATCAGAGACTTTTCTTTCGTAAAAAAGGGGATATTTTTGCTATTTTAACGGTATAATAAAATTCTTAGCCATGAAAATAAAATTTTTACCACGAATCGAGAAACTGAAAGCAAAACCTGACCGCAACTGTACAGCGACGTTGGGGTGAAAAAGCCAGATAAAAATCAGAAACTTGTCGCAAATGTTTTGCTAATGGAAAAGACAACCTGCGCAACATTTTCTCGCAAAGTTGGTCGGAATCTATTTTTGAAAGGTTGGGAGAGAAATGACAAGCGTACAGTCAGAACCTAACCTAGAAAATTCTACAGGGTTCACTCTATAGACATTGAAAAAAATTTCATTATATATTTTTTCTTCTAAAGTTTATGCTGAGGAAGTATAGCACGCAACAAAAACAGTTTTTTTGTCGGAAGTTTTATATGCTCTTCTAAAGTTTTTTTAAAAAAAGAACTTTAAAAAAATCCAGAATAATATGTACCTGTTCGAAGCAGTAGTAGCTCTTGATTAGGATAGGCGTGTCTTCTGTGTCAAGTGGAGTTCGGCCCGTGTTTGGTTGCCCAACCATTCCTTTGCATGTTCCAGCCACCACCTTTGTCATCAAGTAGCCGCTTCTCTTTGCAAGCGAGCCTCTCGAGATAATCTTCCCGTACAAATCTTGATACCATTAAACACTGAATGAAAACAGGAACAATTAAAAAAAAAATGTTTAAAATTGAGATCACGTGGTTACGCGTCGAAGTGTAGGTATGAAAGCGTTTTATTCTACGACAGTTTGGAAAATTCGACAAATTTTTATCCATTTTTGTTCTTTATTCCGTTTCTTTCCTAATTCTTGTGTTCAATCTATCTATGGGAATAGTTCTACGCATGCTCCTGTTGTCGCTAAGAAAAAAAGGTAATTTGAAATAAAGTTTTTTTGATCAAAATAATAATAAAAAAAGAAATTTTCAAATATACGAAAGTCAACTTCATAAATATTACTTGGTGCGAAAAACTAAAATTTTGAATTGAACTAAATTTTTTTCAAAAAGAGTATTTTTTATTACGCTCACTTTGTATTTAAAATTTTAGAAAGAACATGAAGACTTGACTCAAAAACTGTTTGATTTATTTGGCCAAGGTACTTGATAACGCAACTTGCAGACGGAGCTCTTTCATTTTTAATGAAAGGATCTTTACAGTTCGAACTTTTTGCTCAGTGTCCTTACAAAAAAGTTCGAGAGAATGATTCCGTGGTTAGTAAGCGCATAATCATCTTTTTTCCGAGTTATTTCTTGAGTTTGCATAAACTTTGAATATAGTGATTGATTTCTTTGTTCTTGTCAGACAACGAAAAAAGAGCGATGAGTAGCTTCATTTTGACCAAAGTTATTGGGGCGCGTTGGTCGATGACAGGCGATGACGTCACGCGTCCTTGTACTTTCTTGTACTTTTCGTACTTTTTTGGCTCTTGCTACGGGCTCGAATGTAAACGTCGCGATTGAGTGGCGCCAAAATTTCGAATCTAATCTCCTGAAATTATCAGCCTTGAAAAATCCCTAAAAGGGTCACTTACCAAGCTCTCGTTGACAATCATCACTCCGGCGCTGTTATCAAACTCCCCACAGTACCTGAATCATCGTTTTTTCAAAATGTCATAATTTGTTGGTTATATTAGTGTGAAAAGTATTGTATCACCAAAACACAGGAAACGGCTCACTCTTTTTTCATTCATGTTCAGGTTTTGAAGTATTGGAAAGTGACCAAAAATCCTCGAAAATTCGAATCTTGGTAGCTCAAGACACTAAGTGATCACTTGAGTGCTTGAAAACGTCAAAGTGATCACTTAAAGATTTTTAGAGATTTCGCGTTATCGCTCGGACCTCGGTAAAGCTAACCGGACGCAACCCGGCATTTCAAGTGATCCCTTGAGAGGGATGACGCCGCTAAAGGGGTCACAGGGCGCGTCCTCGCATGCTGAGCAGGGTAACCCCGCCGTGCTAACACGGGGTCTCCGCGGGTGCCCCCGTATTAAACCCGTATAAGCCCAGCTGATAGAACTTTTGGCACTTTTTAGCCCAACTGAGACCCCGCTTTAGCCCAGCTGGGTTACCTATTTTTCTTACACCCGTTGTTCCCCCGTTTTAGCCCAACTGAGACTAAAATAACCTCAGAAACACGGGTTTAATACGGGTACACCCGTTGAGACACCTGCTCAGCATGCGAGTCTGGTCTGCGTTTCCGAGATCCTCGCCTTCGATAGATCAAATTTGAACTTTTTTTTCACAGTCTCTCAATCCCCCATTCAGAATGTTCACTTCGGCGCCGAGAAAATGGTGACGAGCCGCCGGTTGCAGAAGAACTCGTAGCCGTCCTGGACGACCTGATGCCCGCGGGCGATCAGATCAATGTTCATCTTCTGGCAAAAGTCCCGGACGACGTCTGCGCCGAAGACGTAGGACACGCCGCGCGAATTCTTGCTCCAGCCCGTCACGGCGGAATCCGGATCCGACCACAGTAGATCCTGAGAGAGAAAGAATCTTTTTCCAGGTATAGAATATGTTTCAAATTTTTTACGCGGTCTTTTTTCAAAAATCCTCGAATAAAGCGGGTGAAAAGGGCCTGAAGCTTCATTCGGTTAAAGTCTTTTCGGCGAACTTTTTTTTTCGGGTGAACCCGCTGGACAAAAACGGGCACCCTTCGAACAACCTCCGCCCCCTTAGAAAACTAGCTAATCCGAATCGAATATGAAACCATGGCGATGCAACGGTTTGGCGGGTCGAACGGCCGCTTGATCGCGTAGAGCTGGTCCCAGGTGTCGATATGCGGAGAAAGGCCACCGTGCATGCAGAAAATTCCGGCCAGACACCAAGGCGCACAAGGGCAAAGCGTTGAAGATCTCCTGGAAAATTTATTTTGAAAGAAAAATTTGAAAAGCTGTCATATAAAAAGCTTCAAAATACGCTTCGTGAAATCTCCCATTTCATTAAAATCTTGCTATAGTCGATGTGCCACAAGTTGAAATTTCATGGAACAACACTCCGCTGTTTCGATTTTGTGCGGTAGCGCGCATCTTGCGAATTTGCCAACTTCGGCCACGCTAATTTTTTTTTGGTTTTCATTCTAATTTCGATCGTTTTTTTATTGTTTTATTTCTTTAAAATGTAATATTATCGTTGAAAAGGATTGCGTTGTACAAATGTAAAAGAAAGAACACAGTAAATTTCATGATGTTTCTCGAAAAAAGCGATTTAAAAAAAGTTTGAAAAACTTCATGTATTCTTCAATCGCTTTAATATTGTTTTTCTCGTTTCTCAAAAAAAGTTTTCAAAGACTTACCAAAGGATTTGCGGGTGAAATAGGCCGTAAACGCCACAATATTCTACAATAGTTTCTGTGTTTTTTTAAAGCCATGTTTTAATGTTTTCATCGTTTTTTTTTTCTGTTTGCAGTCGTTAATTGTTTTTTTCAGAAAGTGAGCGCCTTATAAAAACGAAGATGCGTACTTCCATGAGCACATGCACCATAATTTGAAGAAAGGTTTTTCGTTCCTTTTTTTAAATGGAGCTTTAGATAAATCGTATTGCTGAACTATGCGTCAGAAATGGGGCGTGAACAGGGAGCACTTGGAACAGTGGAAACGATGTGCTGAACGAAATGTCCAGCAAACTAATAATTTTTCCTTTGAACTTATGTATCTGTTTTTTTTTAATAAAAATTCGTCAATGTAGAAACATTCAATTTTTTTTAATCATTCACTGTGTATTTTATTTCTGATTGGGATATTTTTTACATGATTTGAAATGAAAAAAGAAATGTCGATAAAGGCTCAATGGAGGTAAAATAACGGAATATATTGAACAAAAACCAAAGACCATCTCATGAAAAAAACTTTCAAATATTATAAACGCATTTTTTTCGCTTAAAAATTCGCAAATTACTCTACTTTATTTTTTTATCAATGAAACAGTCTATCCACTAGAAAAAGATAATTATGAGTTTGGTACGAAGAAAACTATTAAAACATGATTAAAATAATGAAAATTTCGAATAAAAAAAAAAATGGAAAGCGCGACCGAAATTCGCAAAGGCAAGGTGCTTTCACGGCCACGGACACCCAACGGAGTGTCGTTCCATGAAATTTCAAGTCGTGGCACATCGACTATACGACGCTCCAAGAAACGCTTCATAGACGGTTTTTTTTAATAATGCGAATCAAGAAAAAGGCGGCTGACATTGGAAAATTCAACATTTCGTTCAAGAAAACGGTTAGTTCCATATTTTTAAATTATTTTGATACGATGCTTCAAAGAACGATTTTTTGAGTTTGTCAATTTATTTCAGTTCTTTAATTTTCTTTTAAGAGTAACAAGCCCCAGTCCGAAATAATTCCAATTTTTGGAGAAAAAGAAAATTCAGTGATACGACACTCCAAATAACTCTATAAAAACATTTTCGCGAATATACGACGCTCCTAATTACGGCTAGCAGTATAAACAAGTTTTCTATTTTCTTAAGGACACGAGGCTCCAGATGACGCTGTCAAACTTCTTTTCCCAAAAAAATTTTTTTGTAAAAAAACCTGGAAAGAGTTGTACAATGACACCGAGTACCGCCGCTTACATTCGTCGTAGAACCCATAGGTCTGAAATAATCGATTCCATTGATTTTTCCGATAGTTTTTCGACCTTATTGATGGAAGCGCATTCGTGGTTGCCGCGAAGGATGAAAAACAAGCCCTTGTAGTGAATTTTGTAAGCCATTAGCAAACAAATCACCTCCAATTGCTGTCGTCCACTGGAAAAGTTCTATTCACGGTTCTTTAAGAACAGTCTGACTTGTCTGCGCTCTATTTCTCTCTCAATGGCTTGCTCGTGAGAGAAAAAGAGAGCGCAGACAGGCAGAAATTCGGCTCAGTTCTTTTAATAATTCGTCCTGAACTTTCTCGCATCTCTGCTCCTTCCTACTCTCACACGTACTCTCCTGTGAGAGAAAAATAAAGTGCAGACAGGCAGAAATTTTGATTCAGTTTCTTTAATAGATTCATGCAAACTTTCTAGCATCTCTAGACCCTCCTAATATCTCAATTTTTCGCTAGGGAAAAAGAGAGCGCAAAAAGTCATAAATTGAATTTTATCTCTTTATCAGGGCCCCGTGAACTTTCTAGCTTGTCTGCACTCTCCTAATCTCACACTCACTTTTCCGCTGGGGAAAAGAGAGCCCAGATAGGCTGAAATTCCCTTTTTCCCTTCTATAGCGTCATGAGCTTTCTAACATCTCTACGCTCTCCTTATCTCTCGCTTACTCTTTCGTAAAGATAGAAGAGAGCGCAGACGGGCAGAAGTTTGGTTTGATACTTTTGAAACCGTCATGAAAGTCTCTGCGCCCTCCTAATCTCTCATTTATTATCTTGAAAGCAGGCGAGAGAAAAAAGAAAGCGCACACATACATAAAATCCACGTTTTGAAACTTACCGATCAACATAGTCGCCGAGGAAAAGGTAGTTCCGTTCCGGAGGAAAATCACAGCGATTGAAAATGCGCAATAAGTCGACGTACTGACCGTGAATGTCGCCGCAGATCTGCAAAATGTGGACGATGAAAAAAGGATGCATGACCCTAACGAAGTTGTGACTTTGCGCTACGAAGCTCCAATTGACACTTTCTAAATTTTTTAAAAATCTGTTACTCAAACGACGGAGCTCCAAATCGCGCTGACAATTTTGCAGTTTCTTCTCTAAGCACGAAGACACGAGCTTTCTGCGCCCTCTTCATCTCTCAGTGCGGCTCTCTGCTGCTGCAAAGAGAAAGAGAAAAGAGAGCGCAGACCGGTCAGACTGTTTCAAACCGTCGCAAATGAAGTATTTTATAAGAATTTTCTCACGGCAAGCGGAGCATCGATCTCAAGGATCGATGGCTGCTCCAAAATGATAGCCGTGCACTGCTGGATGACGTCATCGATCTCGGACTCGCGGATGGAATGCGTCAGGGAGGGATTCGCCGTGTCGTTGACTCAAATAGAATTAAATCAAATCAAAAACAAGGATTCAATCTGTAGTGTCTGCGCTCTCTTTCCCTCTCGTTGGCTCTATTAGTGTGTTAAAAGATGGCGTAGACAGGTTAGGCTTATAAAAATCATACCTGAGAGAAGACGATCGATGAATTGAGGTATATAAGTTTGGGCCATTTGGAATGGCTCGAGAAGAGCGAGCCACGAGGGTCAGTAGAAATGAGCTGCGTGGCTTGTCAAGCGTTTATTTTTTATATTTTTTCCCCAGGGTTGAACTTGATTCGTTTCTAGCTATTTGGTTCTAGCATGGCGTAAACCGTTTTTCGGTCGGGTGCACTTTTATAAGGGTTTCTGCTCGTTTAGCCACTCCTCTCTTGCGACCAACAAAAAATTTTGTTCTATCCTAACCAATATCGACTATCTGGATAGTGTTCGACAGAGCACAATTTCCCGATCGACTTTTTTCAAATTGAGCTCTTTTAGAAAAAGCCTTGAGCTGTGACCTTTCGCAAAATTTGTAGTTTCAAGCAAAAACACTATTTTTTTATATTTATTATCAGGGAACGTACTAGCCCAAACAAGGATAAATCGAAAAACCTTCCTGATAAAAAAGAACAAAAAAAAAAATCAAAAAGTTTACTAACAGCCCAACTAAAAAAAATGAGAAAACAAAAAAAGGGGGCTTCAGAGCTGACGCTCGATGTAGACGAGATGATGATTGGGTTTATCGGCGGCGGCGGGCTGACCCCGGGCGACGTGGTGCAAAATAGCCGCGGCTTGTTCGCCGGTCAATGGAGCGCGGACCGGCCTCGGCACGGGAGCTTCTGCGTTCCCCGGCGTCGCTTTCTTTTTTTCTGTCGGCTCGGCCGGCTTCGTTGCGAAGGGCGATGGCACTGCGAAAAAATTCAGTTAGGTCATACAATTTATGGAGTATTTTTCACAAAGGAATTTGAGCACAATCTGTTTATTTATTGAGTTTTTTTTGTTACTTTTTTTTAAAGATGAGCACCGAAAATTTTCGAAATTCTAAGGAAACGTCCCAAAAAACGCCCTACAACTTAGGTCTTCATAAAAACTGCAGAAGAAATATAGCCCGTCCGGCGCGACTTGACCGTTTTTGAGTGTCTACGTCTCTCTGTTCCCTCACCGGCGAGGTCACAGAAACCCGAAAATAGCGTTTAAAGAAGAGAGGGTCGTCGAGAGACGAGGAGGGCGCAGAGAAGTCCCGTCCTTTCAAAGTCGCGAAAAACGGACTATATATATAACGTCACTTTTTGAACGTGTCAAGAGCCATTTTCTCCATTCTTCTAATTCTTTCTTTGCGGGACTTTTTTCCTAGCCGTTTTTTTAGCCTTGGCGTCCTCAGAGCCTCTATTTTTGCGAAAAAAAAAAATGGACTACAGTACCGCTCAAAAGTCTATTAAGTTTTGGTTTTTTGGGGATAAATTTTTTTTGAAATGCGATATCGATTCAAATTTTTTTCATAATTTTCTGAGAGAGACATACGTGTTCTGGCAAAAATTTCAAGTTGCTAGCTCAAAGGATAATAATTTTTTTCGAGAAAAAAACGAATTTTCGAAAAAAATCGAATTTTTTTGCTATTTTTCAATTAAAAAAATCATAGCTCAACAAAAAAATTTTTTTATCAACACAAAACATTGTTAAAAACAATATTCGGGACCTAGTACTTGGTTGCGAAGCCCCTGGCGTCAATCACTGCCTGGCATCTTCTCTGCATAGAATTGAGCAAAGTGTCGATGGTAGACATGGGGATCTGATTCCATTCAGACAGCAGTTGAGCAAACTTCTCGTTGCAATTCTTGGCTCTTTTGTTGGCACAACGTCGCTCCAACTCTTCCCAGAGATGTTCGATCGGGTTCAGGTCCGGAGATTGACTTGGCCACCCCATGACATTGACCCGACGGCTCTTGAACCAGTCCTGAGTTTCAAAACCATACGAATTACTTGTCAATTTTCTCACCTTGACGAACAATGAAGTGTGCTTGGGATCGTTATCCTGTTGATAAACACTCCCACGGCCCATGGCTCTCAAGTGCGGCAACATCTGGTTCTGGAGAATGTCTTTGTAGACGTGCTTGTCCATGATGCCGTTCACGCGATGAAGCGGTCCGATGCCACTTCCAGAGAAGGCGCCCCACACCATGCAAGAACCTCCACCATGTTTCACGGTGGGTAATTGGTATTTCGGATGATATCTGGACCCAATTGGTCTACGAACCCACTGAATTCCGTCACTCCCGAAGAGGAGGAACTTGCTTTCGTCGGACCACAGAATCTTGTTCCAGTCTTGACGGGTCCAGTTGAGATGCTCCTTCGCCCACTTCACCCTGGCGGCTCGATTCTTTTCAGAAATCAGCGGTTTCTTCACTGGACGTCTTCCCATGATTTCAGCAGCATTCAGACGTCGTTTCACGGTCGAGACGGATGGCGGAGATGGCGAATTCAAGAAAACTTCCCGTCTGATCGCAGGGGCGGTGAGTCTTGGATTGGTTCTAGACGTCTTCAAAAATGTTCCTATCGTCATTACGATCAGTGACACGTGGTCTTCCAGTGCGTTGGCTGTTAGTAGAGCCATCTTGAGCTTTCTGACGCTTTAGGAACTGAGAAATGCCCGCCTCTGTCACGCCGAACATTCCTGCCAACGTCATCATGGTCAGTCCATTTTGACGACCCACAACGATGGCTCTTTTGTCGTTATCAGTCAAATTCTTATTTCCAAAAGGTTCTTCCCATGTCTGAAAAACATGAAAAAAATCATATGGCAACATTATTAATTTTAAAAAAATTTAATAAAAAAATAAATAAAAAAATAAAAGCATAAAAAAACAAAAATGGAATTCAATAAAAAAATGCCTAAAACGCGTCACAGTCATTGCGGACATGTCTTTGTATACCGTATATGTTTCAAAGTATATTTTACATTATCCCTGAAAGTAATATATAAATCGGATAAGTACTCGCTGAGATATCCCCAAAAAAACCAAAAACTTAATAGACTTTTTGAGCGGTACTGTATATTTTAATCGATCTTCAAAATAAATCTCAGAAATTCTTGACATACAGTTTTTCTTTTGATTTAGTTTTCGAAATGAATGAGCAATTTTTCAAACTTCAATAGTTCTTTTAATTAATATTTTCCGGTTTTCGGTCAGGAAAATTAAATTTCAAATGCCGATTATCAATTTTTGCATTTTCAACTCACTCTGCGCATCGAGTCGATAACGAGCGCGTAGATCTTCAAGCATTTGCTCCGTTTTTGCTTTGTAATGGATGCGAAGGCAACACTGCAATTATCCATGTACCTTTTCGTTTGAAAAAGATATCCGTACCTGAACTCCTATGAAAATAATTATCATTACGGCGATGAAAAACATAATCAAGTTGACGATGAATCGCACTTCGTTCGTTTGGAGATCTTTGCAAGTTTTTTTTTTTCGAGTTTGACTTTACACTTTGGTCGCATGTGGAATGGCTCTTCTGCGGGATCTGACCGAAAAGCGCATTTTTTTAAAAACGCAGCGCGACCGCACGCGTCGAGCCATTCTACCTGCGTCCAGAGGGTTTCAAGTTGGGGAAAATGATAACAAGAAAAAGAAAAAACTTACAATCTCCATCGAGAAAAGTCTCATTCGCCGCTGTAATCATCTTCATTAGAATATTGAATTTATTTCAAATGATATTGAAATTTTTTTTGTTTGAATCCGCTTTATCCGTTAAAAATTATGAATACATATTTTATGCAATTTTTCGATACAAAAAAACTTGGAGCCGCTTTAAAAAGAAGTTCCATTTTTTTTAAAAATTAGATCTCTAGAATTTTTTTCAAGGAGTGATGGATCAATTAATCAATCAAAACCGCCAGGAGCCATTATTTTTTTGATATTTATATTCTAACTGATTTTTAGTACTTTAATCGAGCAGTTCCAATCGATACGGACGTTTTTTTAAAAATCAGCCTCTTGTCAAATTTCCTTTCCAAAAACTCACGAAAGGATCGCGAAGCGTTGAACATTGCGAGAAACGAGGAGAATAGAAAATGAAAATGTTCATTCAATCCTTCATTTTATTTATTTACATTATCGATAAACGGACAATTTGTACAGAAATCCAAATGAAAAAAAAATACACGTAGAGGTATATAAGTAATGAGCAATGAACTGGTGGAAATAAAATGGTTCCCTGACTTCGAAATTTACAGTGAAAAAAAGGAAAACAGGTTACATGGGACTCAAAAAAAATAAGAAAATATTTTCTTTTCTCGTAATTTGATTCTAAAAACAAATCTGAGCCCAGAAGCTTAGAAATTGAGCTTGCAAAACAAATACAAGTGCGCTCCATGGACAAAGATCAAAATTTATAATTACTCGGACCTTCGGAATGGAAACCGGACACGCTCTACACTTGTTGGAGCCTTTATAGGTACCACTTCAGTAGTGTCAGCGCTCTTAAGTGATCCCCAGAGTCGTTCAGGAACGTCCGGAGCGCTTCCGGACGTTCCTGAGGCATTTTTTGAAAATTCGGGCGTTTTGTCCACGGAGCGCACATTCATGAAATTATGTAGCTCTAAATTCCGAACTCATTTCTACTACGCTTTTTTCCCTAATCGAAAAACCGACGTTCAAGCTAACTTTTTGAAACTTCCGAATCGTTAAACAATCTGCTTTTCGGGTAAAGGCGGCGCCTGCAGGACAACCTTGTCCAAACTCGAACAATTCCTCGGGAAACTTCGGATTCCCAGGGTGACACGAGTTTTGGGAAACTCGTAGTAGGAAACTGCGTAGAAAAGCGAGTTGCAGCCGACCTCGATGAGCTCCGCCAGCGAGAACAGGTTGTAGGCTGCAAATCGGTCTGAATAAGGACGGATACTGAATTTGCTTTTTACCACTGTAGTGGTTCCAGTTGATTAGTTTACTTGATTCAAAAAAAATATTAAAAAATATTTGCAATTCCGAATATTTAACTTTTTTTTGATTTTATCTCGGGCGAACTTTCTTCAGACCAACAAAGCTTGGAAAAAATCCCAAAGAAGCGGAAATAATCAAAGTTATCACTGGAGCGCAGATTGTGTAAAAAGAACAGCTGGAGATTTTATTTTAGTTTCTCAAAAACTATTTTTCATTTTCTTGTAGATTTTTACATATGAAAAGGCAGGTGTTCCAGCGGATCATCGTACAAAAAAAAAATCTTATTTCTCTCAATTGTTCTAGGTTTGCTTCCCATTCCCTTTTTTTCCAACGGCATTTGAACTTCTCTAGAATATCTTTGAAAATTCGAAACTGACCCATTCCAGAACAATAAATGGAGAAAACAGGGAAGGAAACGGCCGTAGAGAGGGCGCACACCAGGCCAATCAGAAATATGACCAATTTTATTCGCCACGTCGTTTCCATCTTCAAACTTTTGTTTTTCAAGGCGTCAAGTTGATTATTATTTTAAATGTGGCTTTTAGACTTTTGGAACAGGAAAAAAAATGGAGAAATGTTCGAATTTTTGTCAAAAACTCTTCGAAGCTTTGCTTATTGCGGCGGTTATTCTTACTGAATTTTACAAAGTTATAATTTTTAAATTTTAGTTTATTAATTTAAAGTCTTACCGTGCAATGAGTATCCCGGATACCAGCAAAATGATGCAATAATATATTGAAAAGCATGTTGAAATTGAAAGAAACGATCCAGATTACGTAGCCGAGAGCGTGGATCACTGAAAATAGGTCCTAGATGCTTGCAATTTTGCCTTGTGATGAAAAATATTTTTTTCCTCAAATCTCTGTCATCAATGTCTATAGTAGAATCGTCCGAAAAGGCATGTGAAACAAATAAAAGCGTCGCGGTTGCGAAGCGAATAAATGCGCCCGACTTAAAACTTTTTTCGCGCGCTTCTAACCATGGTAAGTATCACTTCGGACCTGCTCTTAACCGCAACGCAAAGAAATTTCAAGTTAGATTACAAAATTTGAATTTACACAGTAATTTACATAGTATCCAAGTAGTATTTCACTCACTGAAAGCTCCTTTGATGTCGACGACGGACACCAAAATGAGCCCAAATGGTTCCAGCCACATTGTGTTCAAAAAGAAGCACGTTGACCACCGATAAAGTACTGATTTTGGAGCGGAGTTGATGAACAGCCGTCGATAAAGCTTTAAAAGGTAATAAGGCGGAAACTAGCTTAAAAAATAGAGGAAACATCAGCAGCAGCTTGAAGAGACGGCAGAGAAGAAAGCGTTTTTTTCTCTGCCGTCTCTAAGGCCACTATTGATCTCTCGCTTGAGCTTCTAAACAGTTTCGAAAAAAACTTCAGAACATGTTCATTTTGAAAAATCGATTCCAAAAGTTTCTTCTCTTTAAATTTTGAAAGACTTTCTAAAAAAATATTCGTTGAGCTTTGAAATCTAAATAATTTGACGTTCACAGCGTGAAATACGTTTTAACTTCATTATATTTGAATGAAAAAAATGCAGAATTTTAATCTCCTCCTCGTGTGACAAATATTTCCTATCAATTTTTTTGCAACCACTATTTTTTTATAAAGATTAACCAAAAAAAGCAAAAAAATATTGCTTTTTCACCTTTTTCTCATTTTTTTCAACATACTTTCTTTTTTTAACCGTTAATTTTATAAGCTTATCTTAAACTGACCATAGTAAAGAAAAGTCTAGGAGGAAGGTGAGCGAACATGACAAGAAGCCAAATATATCGTTGAGGCTCCCAAACGCCAATCGAATAAGAAACGGGCGGTAGGAATCTGAGATTCTAGGTTATTCCCAAAAAATGTGTTTTTTTCGGACATATGAAGGTCAGGACACTGCTCCTGTTCCGTGAAGTTGTAGACTCTTTCGAATTGGAATAAGTAGGTGTAGCCGACGACGAAATAACAGCCAATTCCGGGCAAAAGCGCTCCCAGAATCACCACCCATCGGACTGAAAAGGCTTTTTTTTAAAGAAAAATCAAGTCTGAAACATTTCTGAATGAATCTGCGCTACTTTTGTATTTATTCCGAGTTGAAATAATCAAATACACAGACTCTGGAATACAGATTAGTGAAAAAGAAAAAAAAACTTTTTGCTATTCAAACATCAGATATAAATCTTAATTCAACCATTTTTTCAAAATAAAATAAAAGAAAGTGTCGATTTATGATAGTTCGAAAATCTTCAATTTAATTAATCTGTGTGAGTGAAGAATTTTTTGAAAAAAAAAAAGAAGCCGCCTTTTTGAGTTCACCTTTGCACTTTCCATTTAAAAAAAAAAGAAAAAAATATATGTCTAAAAAGGATAAAGGACCTCTCTTTTCGCCGAACTCAAAAAAAAAAAACTAACTTCTCAACATTCTTTCAACGGTGTCTTCGATAGGCGGGTTCATCGGCGACGTCATTTTACCTGGAAACTTTGATTTTTTTTTTCGTCGTTTTCAAAAGTGTACAGATTTTATATAAGAAAAAGGAGGAAATAACGAGGTCCGTTAGTATATTTTAAATAAAAAAATTTGAGCGAATCGAAAGCATACATTAAAGAGCTTTATGAGAAGGGGGGAGGGTTGAACTACAAAAAAATTGGAAAGTTAGGTATAAAAAAATATGTTTAAATTCCAGGGAGGTTGTATTGGCAGGATATAAGTTTTAACAGCAGGGGCTTGTACTGACTTCAATTTAAAAATACTCAGGCAAGGGGGGTTGGCGGCCCCAAAAAATGGAATTTGCTAGAAATCATTAATTCCAGCTCAAAATTCACGCCTCTTTTCAGTTTTTTCGACATTTATGCACTTGATAAAGAGGCGGCAACTTTCTCGCCCTGAGAACAAACGACGTAAACTCTAAACAAGAAAAATTTGTTCTCTCTGCGATAATGAACGTTGTTTTTCGTTTTTCCGCGCACCTTTGTCTAGGTTTTCTTGATGATTAATGATCATCAAAGTAGTCGGCTGATGAGATGAGGATCTTTCAAAAGTGCAAAATTGTCACAGAATCGTAAAATCAAAGCTTCAAGTTTTTATGTGAACCATACGTTGGCTGGAACCCATCCCGGGGCGAGCGACTTGCGGCTTACCCCCCGCCCCTTCCAAAAAAATTTTTTTGCACTAAAAAGCTGGGGTGGGAATGGTAAATGGGTAACTTTTTTTCTATTGAAAAACTTCCAACTTTAATTAACACTTTTCAAGCTTTTTTTCAACTTTTTACTAAAAATCAATCCGATTTTTTTCCAAAAATAAAAAAATTTACATAAGCTAGTTCCTACAGTAAGCACGTGGACACTATAGGGAAAGAGAGGAGAAGAAAAAGGAAGAGAAAAACAGTTTGAAACGGGGCGGGAATCTCGGCCACGCCGTCGCTGACGTCACAGAATCACCTTTTTCTTTTCCCCCATTGAGAAACGACTTAAATGAGAGTAGTTACGAACTGAAACGATGCGAAAATGGGACGAGTATAATTTCAACGAAAAACGGAACCCTAAAACTTGCAACTTTTCATGAGAAAAAAAAACGCCATGCAATTATAAGCAAGTGGGACCTTCAAATGGATCGAAAACAGAACCATTACTGTTCGAAAAAGTTTCAGCCTCCCACTAAATAGCAAGGTTCAAGAAAACAGCCCCTCTAATGAAGTGCGGAAGTCGGCGGCGGAAAGATGAGACCATTTATGCTTTATGGCGAGTCGAGTTCATGACACTTCAGATACGTTTCGAAGTAATTCGTGGTACATCAAGGTCGTTTGAAAGGAATTGAAACCCAGAAAAAAATTGGATGAGTTGGGGATTGATAGGTGTAAAAAACTGAATCCGCGCTTCAGAAAATGCCTTATATTTAATCTTTCATCGATCTAGTTGTTTTTTGAAAGTTATTGAGGTGTAAAATTCGGTAGCGATTTTTTTGAAAAAAAAGTAGCTTTGAAATTGTTCGAAATTCCGCTAGAAGGATTAGCATTGGCGCTATCATTCTCTGAACTTGATTTTTTTTTTTCGTTTTGAACCTTTTTTGCTACGAATAGCTCTGAGCCAAATACGCTCCAGCTTGTCAAGATTTTCCCGTCCTCAGAGCTACAGAACCCTTTTTTGAACATACCGGTAATTTTTGGCTAATTTAAAGCATGTACAGAGACAAGCCGTGCGTATCGGAGAAAATGATTCTTTCTTTTCACGATTTTTCCTTCCTCCGCTACAGAATCCTTCACTTCGAAGCTCGCGACCTGTTTCTGGTCATGCGCCTTTAAAAAACGTTCTGTAGTTCGTAGGAAGAAAAGGTTGCGAAAAGTTGGCGAAAAATGAGTTTTTATTTTAGGAGTGTCATTATGAGCTTACTCAGTGTTGCAAGAAAATTTTTTATTAAAGAAGTCTGAAATAATTTATTCTGCAAACGGAACTTCTTTCATCTCTTTGTCTCCTTTATTTTAAAGTTTTATATATTTGCAGAAAAGACCCTATGGGACCGTCAATCCTCTACTAAACAGTCGTTTTTTCGAGCTCCAAACAGGTTTTAATGAAGTAGTTCTTCAATTCTCAAAAATATTTTCAGACGGTTTCAATCGCCTCATGTCTTCTATTTGGTCTTCTCTAGCAGTTTCTTGATAAAAGTTAGTTCTCAGATGTTTCGAATTTTCGAAAACGAAGAACAAAAAACGTTGATCAAAGTCTGAAGATAACCCATCAATAAATCTCAATTAAAGTGTAGAATATCACGTGACGACCCTGAAATTCAGATCTCCCTGTTTTTTCTTGATAAAACCAGATTTTCTCCCCAAAGTCTGATAAAAGACAGATAACACGTGGTTGGAGAAGATCAGTCTAGTTGGTCTCGTGTTGGAAAGAAGGGTCAAGTTGTTTTGCGCGAACACCTCGTCGCGTACCCGCTGTTTAAATGATTAAATGACGGGGTGTTGTCTGGAATTTTTTTTTCGTTTGATGAATTCAATCCGTTTGACTTACTTGTTTTGGTTATGGTTTTCGAATTTCGGAACGAAAATCTGTTTTTGAAATGGTCAAACACTTCTAAACGTTCTTGAACTATTCGAAAACAGCTATTTTCAAAAAGGAAGTTCTCTTGAAACATCTCACGGATCTTATAACGTAAAATTTCTGCATAATAGTTTCCGAAAACTCTTGAAAAGATGAATCAGAGCAGCTTTTTTGAATCTCCAATCATCGGTTTTCGAAATTATGAAAACATAAAGTTTCTCGAGACTTGAGGAACTAAAAACCGAAAAAGGCTGTTTTGAAATCTTTTTTGATGATATATAGTGATTGATTAACAATAGCTCACTAGGAACTTAGAAAGACTCAGAAACCTAGTGATTAGTTTTTTTTTAACGAACGTTTTCTTTTCGCATTTGAGAATTTTCAAAGAATAAAAAATGCTTGACATTTCGATCATGGCTTCATAGGAAAATGAACAGAATCGAATCGAAACTTTTCTGTGGATCTGAGTAGTCCTAAAGTGTCTTTATGAAGCTTGAAAGTTGTGAACCTGAGAAATCTCGTAAAAGAAGATCATTGAAACGAAATGATAAGAGAAAACGAAAAGACAATACCTTGTCACGAATTCAGCAGAAACTCGAAAGGCGACAAGATTTTCTCGCAGTAAAAACGTATCGGAAAGCCGCGCGACCTTATAAGCTTCTCGTAAACAAGCGTTCGAGAAACCGACCGGTTTTTTTTTCTTGTCAAACTCTGCTTCTCACGTTTTTCAGTGTGTAAACCGTCTCGAGGAGGGTTTTCCTCTCCAAAAACAAAGTAATAAGAAGTTCTAGAGATCAAACTTTCACGAGATTTTGATGATTAGCTGAATTATTTCTTTTTCTTGCTGGGAGCGCCAAAAATTTGTTTTTGAGTTAGGAGGATAATTCTAAACAAAGCAATTAGTTAGAGGTTCATCCTTGAAAAGAAAAATTGAAAATATTTTTGAAGTTTTACCAAAAATATTCTGGTCCCCCGGACATTTATCAACTAATCTATAATAGGCTCAGCTATCCACAAAACTTTTTTGAAGAAGAAGCGAATGTAGATTTTTTTATAGAGAGCGAAATTTTTTTGACTCAGCGGCTGTGTTCAACTTCCCAGTTATCCCATTCAATTAATATTTTTAAAAAAATTGGGTTTTCCGTAAGTAGATATAAAATCAATGATTTCTCTGAGATGTTGGTTTTTTTTTTGTAGTTGAGATAGGAGTTTTTGAGAAATTTAAGAAGCATAAAAAGTTTTAAAAGCCTAATAATTTAGTTTTTGATCAAATAATTAGCCCTTGAGCGCACATTCTCTAACAAATAGAGCTGATTTTTTTTATCGGAAAAAAACTTTCTTTCCAGAATGAAGCCAATATTCAGCATCCAGCCGGCTATGCCCCTTTTTGAACTTACACCTGATATTTTTTGGAAAGCAAAAGTTTTTAAATTAAAAAATGGCGACTTTTAAAGGCTAGTTGCTGTGAGATCTCTTGATTTTTCCGAACCTGAATTTTCAGACTTACTAGATATAATTGGAACTACTGATTGAAGAGAAAATATGGACTTTACCAAAAATACAAGAGCAAATGCAAACTAAAAAATGAGGGCAAAAAAGGGAAAAGCAAAGACATCATACAAAAAACCATGACTAACAAGAGACATGAGGGAAAACGGGAAACGAAACGAGAAATGGGCGGCTTTTGCCTGCGCGAAACCGCTTTTCCTGCTTTTTGGCCTTCATGGCGACCCCCGAGAAAGGACAATCGAAACGTATCGAAAATATACTCTTTGTATAGATTGTTTTCCTTTTTTTGTGGCTTTTCCTTTTGTTCTATGGCTAGTGAGACTGTTTACAGGGTCAGAAGCGTTTTTAAAGGCATTGCTTAGGAACTCCAGTGATCCTTAAAGGGGCTACTCCAGAGTAGTCTCTATAGGGGACATGCTTGTCGATGATTTTTATGAAATCTAAACGAGGAAGCATTTTCATGAGAAAAACTGAATTAATAAGCATTTTATGAATGAAATTGAAAACCCCTAAAGGGCACACTTGATCTTCAGAGGCTAAGGGGTCAGAACCTAAAACCCTATAGGGAACACCTTAATTTCACCCCTATAGGGACCACTTTTCCGGTCTTCATAGGGGTTTTTTTTCTCCCCTAACCCCTATAGAGACCACTCTATGATTTCTAAGAGCCTAAAATTTAAGCTTTTTTTTTTCTTAAGAAAGCTTTTCTTACAAAATGTTTTGAAAATTATACAAAATACTCCTGAATCTTCCAAAAATTATATTCCTTTCCTAGGATCATGGTTTTTTGGGAAACGGTCCAGGACTATTAAATTTTTTTTCAGCGCTGTTTTGGCCTTCCTTCCAAAAAAAGAGGTCTCCGAAAATTGGATCTTCGGTAATTGGCCCCAATTTTCAACAAAAAAAATCTCTCTCACCGCGAAATTAGGCGTGTAACTTCTTTGCCAGAAAAGATTTCAAAATATTTATTTACACATTCTGAACTATTTCAGTCGAGCGTCTTGAAAACTTCTTTTCCGGTGCACTTGTAGATGTACTGTTGCTCGACAAAGTGTGTTCCGTGGGTGTTGGTGGCCACGACCTTGTAGATACCCTGGTCGGCTTGGGTCGGGTTCTTAAATGGGAATGATTAAGGTAGCGGACTTTTCAATAAAAAAATCATGGAAACAGGTAGAAAAATGTTGAAAAAAATATCATTTTCAGGAATAAAATGCATAAAAAAAGTGGGAACTGTGAAAAAAAGTTTATGTTTTTTTCGGGAATAACGTCATATAAAAAATAAAAAAACTGTAGAAAGCATCAAGATTTCGAAATTACTGCATGAATCTTTTTCAGTTGAGAAGTCTTGAATTTCAAAAAAATTATGTTTTTTTAGTTTAAAAAAATTCATTTGAAAGATCTGTAAAGTTTCAAAAAAATATATAACAGCACAGTTTAAAAGAATTTTGTTGGAAAAAATTGGTTTCATAGTTTTCTGTGGTTTTTCTTAAGCAGGTGGTGTTGAACAACTCGATTTCCGCTAGAAAATGATCCTAGACAAATTCGTTTATAGTTTTCAAAATAAAGCCTAACGCCTGCAAAAATCTTCAGTTTGAGACATTTCTTGATACTTTTTTAATTCCTAGATAAAGCAAAAACAGCAGTCGATTATAAAAGGAAATTTGCGCTTAATAGGTGATTTTCAGAGGTATTTTAAAATTGCTAGCCTTTTTGCGTAGTTTTTTTTATACACTCAAGAAAACAAAGGAGACCAAAAATTTGAAATTTTTCGTGTCAAGACCCTAATTTACTATTCGAAAGCCTCATCAATCAGTTTTCGGACCAAACCTTCATGTGAAGCGTGACGGTGTACTTGCCGACCATTTTTCTTAATTTTTTTGAACGTACCGATCGCCGGTCAACTCCTTGTCCTTCAGGAACCTGAAAAATTATATCAATTTATATTTTTCAAGATGGAAAAAAAGAACCATTTGATAGTGGGTTGAGGGTTGGCGTTGCAAATACACTCGAAAAGAACCGAACCATCAGGCGCGATGATCAAAGAAGGAGCCTTTTCGAAGAACGGTGCCAACATTTTTGTTTTGTCTGGAACTTCTCTTCTGTTAAAAAAAAGATTCATTTTTCAATGATACGGGTGCTGTAGCGGTAGATAGAGACAGTCAGAAGCTCATTTCAACAAAAGGAATTTTATTGTTTTGAAAGTTTTTAATTAGGTTTCACAAGTATCGGACGAAATTTTAAAGATTTATAAAATTTGAAAGTTTGAGATTTATCAAAAGAAAAGTAAGAAAGCAGCTTCATTTTTTATAGAGATCGTCCGTCTTTTAAAACACGGAAAACCGCTGTTCTGTGATGCGTTTGCTGTGTGGGGGATGCATTACAGCGCGTCTCTCGACATATGAAAAATGGACTTTTTTTGTAAATGGACAACTAAGAGCCGATTTTCTACGAAAAACTTGAAGAAAAAAACAAGCTCAAGGTCTTGAGACATGATTGTCTATTCTAATAATCAGTTGTAACATGAAAAAAAAACAAAAAAAAAATCGAAATTTGAAAAGAGGTATTGGTTCGATTTTCCGTTTGAACGAAGCGTTTCCAAAGAAAAAGTTAACAAAAAAAAGGACAGCTTATTCCTTTGTGAAGGCTTCAGAAAATGTAATCATAAAAACCCAACGGTTTTCACTTTTCATGATTCCAAAAGCCGAGAATAAAATGGCAAAGTACAGTTTAAGAGCAAAACATGACACGAAACGAAACGAAGAAGCAAAGATGAAGGGCGTGGGTTTTTCCCTGCCACGACATGTGCTCGGCGAGCCCGCAAAACATATAGCGTCGTCTGTCGATTATTCGCGAAACATTAAAAAAAATTATTTGAACAACGGATTGAACTCAGCTTGTAGCGGCCATCCGAGAAAAGGTAAAATCGCAAAAAATGTACTCAAAAAAAAAATAGGATACTTTAAAATTTCATGTTTTTCATGGAAAATTGAACCTCTTTCGATTCTTCTCAATGAAGAAACAACACAAAAAAAGAAGCAAAAACTTTCAAAAAATTTATTTTTTCTTGAGGAAAATCAATCTGGACGTCTTGATCTGCAAAAAAAAACGTTTCTTTAGATTTTGAGGAAGAGCGATGTTTTAGAAGCATTCTAGAAGCTTTAGATAGTTCAAAAAGAGCCAAAAAGCAACTAATTTCGAAACTTTTTTTAACGATAGTTTTCTTGAAAACCTTATCAATTGAGCAACTATCCGTTCAGCGGGATGAAAATGATTGGAACTGAAATTTGTGTCATGGAACTGAAAGTGTAAGCTTTGGGTTTGTGTCGATGATTGGAACAAACCTTGAGAATACTTTGGTTATTTTAACTTTGATTGCATTGTATTCAAGACGGTATTCGCGGAGACTGGATTCATGGCCGTGTTAGCCATAGTAGTCGCCGTAGCCTCACTTTTCGCGCCGTAGGTCTCTCTCAGGCCCTTGAATGAGGCATTTTTGGTTGCGAACTAGTAGGACCGGGCAAGTCCGGGAGGTTTTGGGAGGGTAAATGGTAGGAGGTTGGAAGGTGAATGGAAGTTTGAGTCTTCAGAAGCCACCTGGAAGGTATTTTGAAGGTGAAAATGGTGAATACCTGCCAGAAGCCTCGAATGCTTTTGGAAGGCTTTTTTAAGGAGCAAGTGTTAGGAAGCTATATGTAAGGCGTTTGACTACTTGCTGGAAGGCTTCCAAACCTCTTCCGAGGAAGCGAAAGCAGAAGCTTCCCAACTTTTGCCGATAAGATGGAAGGTAAAAAATGAAAAATTCTGCCTCCTGGAAGGCTTCTAGCGGATAAGTAAAAAATGGTGAAGCTGTATGGAACGCTTCTAGCCACGTGGTGGAAACTTTCCAAGCTACTTCTTCAGGTAAAAATTGAGAAGCTCCTGCTCTCGGTTCCTCGAAAGGCGTTTGAAAGCTTTCCAGCAGCTGGTCAAAAGCCTTCCACACAGCTTCCCAACACCTCTAGTTATCTTCCAAAAGCCTGCTGGAAGGCTTCTGGCAGGCGTTTCCAATTCTTACCTTCCAAAATCTTCCAACTACCTTCTGAATACCTTTCCAAGGTCTTCTCAAAACCTTCTAGCTTTCATTCACCTTTGAGCCTCCTACTGGTCAAACTCCCCACGATTTGATTGAGAGGAAACGTTTTTTGGAACTTTAAAAGATTGTAGAGCCTTTTTCATTAGTAATTTCAGACAAACATGGCTTTTTCCGTCTTGAAAACTGTTCTAAAATTACTGATTATGTGCCCGAGTTCGAAAAATCAAGTCACCACTTAAAAAAGGAAGTATTTGGAAACAGTTATTTTTGGGAGATAGAGGACTACTTTTTTTTTGATTCGAATTTTCGATAAAACCTATTTTTAGAGCTTTTTTTTATTTTCGTTCTCGATTTTAAATGTAAGAACAAACTGTTTTTCAAAAGGAAACAAGGTTTAATAAAAACAAACATAAAGACCAACCTCATTTTTGGCTGCTTTTGGTTTTGGTCCGGTAATATCAATACTTATTTTTTTCTTTTCCTGCTCCTTTTTGTTACCCTCGCTCGCAGGTTTTGTCAAATCGAATTGCTGTAAAATTTTTCGATCGCATCTTTTTTTTTTGCTTTAGTACGAACATAAACCGAATTTCCATTTCGCTTCTCATCGGGTCTGAGCAGAGCCGTGTTGGCTCCTGTTCTGATCTGAAATTCGTAAATTTTCAGGGTTATTATTATTTCAAGAGGAAAAGGAATATAATGAGTTGTGAGTCATTTTCAAAATTTCTTAAGTCAAAATTATTTTTTGAGTCTTTTTAGATTTTTATAAAGGCTAATTAGAAGCCAAAATGCCACTCATTTTGAAAAAAAAGTGCGATTCCAAATTTGAATCTTTAACTGACCACTTTGTTTGGTTTTGGCCGGCGGAGGCCTTCTGAAACCGAAATTATTTTTTTTATTTTTTTAAATTCAAAAAAACCGACTTTTTTTGCTAACGGATTCTCGTCATCATCATCATCATCCATAAACGACTGAAATCCATTTAGTTACTAGGGAATTCAAAATCTCTCGACATTGTCCTTATTCTCCTTCAACTTGAAGTCTTTCCAAGGATCAGCTCCACCTGTAACCTTTGGCGACTTTCCGGTGGGCGTTCGCGATTTCGGCGATTGCCCTGTTTTTCCCGAAACGCCGCCTCAAAATGAAAAAAAGTGTTCTGTGGGAATTAGAGCGCTCAAAAAACTTGAGACAGAAAATAATGCAGATATTACTTTTATGTATTGATTGTCACTAAATGATGAATTCCTTCTAATTTTCTATCTATAATGAACTTCAGAGAACCCGGAAACATTCCAATTTTGAATCAATGGAATGATTTTTGTGCACTCGGACTTTGGAATAACGCAAACTGGACGCGCTCCGGACGTTTCGGAGCATTCCAAGTAACCACTTAAGTAAGATGACGTCGCTAAAAAGATCCCTAAAGTTGCTCAGAAAATCCAAAAAGCGTCCGTTTTCCGTTATCGAGGTCCGAGTAGTCCATTCGGCTTTTTTATTTCATTTTAACACGTCTCCATTTCTTTCCATTCCCCGGCGCGATCAGAATACATGGAGACGAAATTCAGATGAATGATTTTATGACTTCTCTGACAAAACTCACGTTTCGAAGCACTTTTTGAATCATCTACGGATATTTGTCTTTGTTTCCTTTTTTGCTGAACTTGAAATTTTTGAAAAAAAATTATATTTCACATTTATTTTACGCAAAAGATGCAGACGAACGAAATTAGCGTCACGAGCAACGGCCAGTACATTTAAAGCGCGTGCAGCTTTCGCCACTCGGAAGATACGAAATGAGCTTCAAAGGATTTAGAATGAACTTTTTATCTTGAAGAATCAATGATTATTAAAATGGCGAATCTTTGAAATTTCGGCTGTATTTCGATTGGTTCGACGCGCCCTGACTCGTTCATTGTTGAGAATATTGTGGTCGACAAGAAGACATGACCTCGCGGACGCCTTATAACAGTCTCTATGAGAAACTCAAGGTTTACTTGGTTAGAAAAGGCAAAATTTATCAATTTATTTCTCAATTACCTTGCCTTTATCGATTTCAATGGGTCCGCGGATGGAAAAGCTAAAACTGAATTTATTCAGTCTTGTATTTTTTGAAGAATGTATGAAGCCTTCTACGACTCCATGATTTTTGAATATTTTGTGATTTTGAAAACTTCAGTTCTTTTCTTCTCGCGTTTTTTTTTTTGAAAAGTTCAAATTTTGTACCGGAAAGCGTGCTGCCGCATGTTCGCTCCATGGCTAACTTTTTAAATTTTCTTCATTTTTTCGTAGTTAGAGCCTGGAGATCATCTTCTAGGTGGAAGTCTCGAAATGAGAGCGACCACTTCGAATGAAGACTTTATACAGATTGTTTCTAGATTTCAAGATATTTTTTTTAAGAAAGTCGAGCAAGAGAATGTGTGTTGTGTGCATGGGACGCCGTGCGAACTTGGCAAAACGGCGGAAAACGACGAACAGTACGTGAATCTCGGCGCGAGTCAGCAGGATGACCTCATGTCCACCCTCGCCAAGCGTCTTGGGTCAGGTTTTCGACTTGGTGACAGAAAGATCATTGAGAGAAAGAGCTCCGTCAAAAGAGCTTCAAAAAAGGTTTTCCTAGAAAGTTCTTCAGCTTCGAACGTCTTTTTGATCAATTAGCCAATCTGGTTATATGCCGACTGTTCGATTTCTGAACTTCTCGGTAAAGTTGAGAGTCTCAATTTTCAGAAGCGCTTCCAAGATACAGAGCTCTGAAAGTATTCTAATAAGTTTTCTAGTTTTTCAGAACTTTGGCCGTCGATGAGGAAAAGAAGGCAAAAAATAAACCGGAAGTTGAGAGGTGAGAAACTTGAATTTTTCTCCTTTCTACTAAAAGTCATCACTTTGATTTGTTGATTTCTTTAAGTTTCCTTAGAGGCATTTTGTTAAAAATTTGAAAGAAGTGCACAAGAGAAAGGAATCGCAAAAAAAAAGAAATAAATACTCAATATATTTTTGCAGCATTCAAGCGCTGCAGGGAGGGAACGAAGAATCGGCCAAAAAGAAGAAACGAACCTGCTCTGAACGGGAATCGAGCATCCGGACCAGCGACCTCAACGACAATCGCTCCTTTGTCGTTCTCGGACGCCAAACTCTGCCCGATGTCAATTATTACGACACAAAGTAAGCATTCTTCTCCAAGAGAAGATCAGTTCAAAAGGGTATATGAAAAGGTAGCTGCGAAAAACGAGCCAGCGGAAAAAGTGCCAAAGAAAAGCGGGTTGCGAGAATTTTTTCCCGAGCTTGACGCCCAAAGAGGCGCCGCTATGGTCTGTCCAATTTTGGATGTCAAGTCGTCACTCAAGCTCCGCCCCCTAAAGGCACGATAAACCAATCAGAGAGCGAGACATCTACAGAGCGTTTTCGAATGACGTCATTGTACTTGTCATCCAAAAACTGAAAGACTGTGTTTTTGTTTCGCCCAAAGTCTGCCGAAAAATTTGTCTAACCCATGATATTCCTTCAATCTCTTACCGAAGATTTTTTATGTACTCCTCCAACCTGTCTTTCAGTTTCAGAGCGCCTCCGGCCGCCGGCCCTAGAGGGCTGAAGAACACGCTCGCCTCAGATGTGCCAGCTCCTCTGGGCGATGCTATGTAATTTACCTACGATTTTCTGTCACTATTTCTACTCTAGGTCGATTTATCTTGGTGTGATGAACTACGCGGACGCCGAGAGCAGCGTCGGTCGACGTTCCGATTTCCGTCTTTACCATCAGGTTAATAATAATAGCAATTTTCCGATGGAATTTGGCTGAGACGTACTTATTAGCAATAAGAAAGTTCGAATGAATAAGAAAAGTTTCTTCAAGCTTTCGAGCCGCGCCGAGCTCGACGACCTTCATGAGCAGTTGCCGCTGATGATTGTTTACAAAACGGCCAACGGTTCTTATCGGTTCGGCCTTTTCTCCCGATATTAATACCCCTTTTCCCTTTCTAGACACTATCCGATCCGATCGGAACTTGACTCTGACGGATCACCACAGTATTCGGTTGATTACGGTAATTTGGCCGCACGCAGACATTCTTCCCTCAACCAATTAGTCAAATATTATCAGGTGTAACATTTCCTAACATTTTATAATTGACGAGCTTCTAGATCTACGTGTTCCACCATCCGAAATATTCCGCGTACGCCGATCCGTTCCCCTGGTGGCTCAACTGAAACGAAAAGAAATGCGCGAAAGAATCCCAACAACACATTTTTTTGGCTCCTCCCTTTTTCTTCGTTTCCATTCTCATAAACTTTATTTTGCGCAGCTTATTTTTTGAAAGACTAGTGAGATACACATTTCTTCTCTTGAATTATCTGCACGAATCGCCTTCTGATTTCTTTTTATTAATCAAAAACAGCAAACTTTGGGCGGACTCAGACTTGGAAAATGTATTTCGGCTTTCTAACATTTTCTTAATTATATTCAAATGAAACAAAAATGAATTCACGAAATGAGGGTGATAAAAATTTGTTTTGCAAAAAAAAAAATTTTCGGAGTATGCGATTTTTGCGTCGCGGGGTGTAGACCGCAGGCATTTTATGAGACGACAAACCTCGATAATTTTTTTTTTCATTTTTTTAAACTTTTTGTCGTTTTACATAATTTTTCTAACAAATTATTTCTATTTATCATGTCCATAGACACGAGTCCTATGATGGCGGGTTAAAAATATTCTATTTTTTTAGATTTGTCTTAAAAATTCAAAATAACACATCTTGATCAGTTTCGTGGTCCTGCGTTCCTTTTTCCACCGACTTGAGTCGTTTGAGCGTTCTCTGTGCGTTCTCCGGTCGCTTCTCCGCCAGCGATCACCTTGTTTAAAGACGTTGTGATCCGCCCCTTGTTGCCGTCTTTATACAGTGGCTTCACTAAAATTCAACCATTGGAGAAGCTTCCCTGGATTTATGTTTGATTTTTCGAACGTAAACTGTCCTTCCAATCAATAACCTTGCACATGTTTGTTCATTTTTTCAAACACTCAATTTAATCTTTGGTTTTTTCGAAGTCGCGTGGGTTTGGGAGTTCTTTTTTTTTTTTTGAAAATTTCCGTTTTTGGAAATTTCGGGAAGCTTTTTTGTCATTACCGACTTTTTTCTCTGCTCTAGAACGTCTCATTCTGGTTTTTAAATGAAACATTTTTTTAAGTTTCAAAAAAATAAACTTTTTTTGGTGAAAAAAATAACCTACTGGTATGATTATCAAATAATTATTTCCTAATTTTTTTTTTTCTTAAACTACCGTAGTTTATCACCCCCTGTCAGTTCCTTATCAATATATTACCTTCTTTGTCTCAAAAGAACGTTCTTTGGAGTTTTATCTTTTGTTCTATTCATACTTTCTTTTTTTTGCTATGGTGTGTTCACGGTAAATTTCTGTATCTCCAACAAAAACTTTTTGCAGTGTTTAAAGGCGCAAGTCATGTCTGCTATGAACCATCGCTTCGAGGCCCTTTTTTTCAAATCTTAATAATTCATGGCGCATTCACGATAAAATCTCTCATTGGATATTTTTCGAACTGCGAAAATAATTTTAACAAGATCAAGTTGTTTCAAGAGGGGGACAAAGATGAAGGGGTCGGCGTCGACGGCGCGGATGCTTCTGCAGAAGTTGGGCGGCTCGGGATGTCCCCATCACGCCCACACCGATGGCCCAATCAAAGCGGCCAACCTCCACGCAAATAATAGTTGGTACCTTTACAGAGGAATGTTTCATAAAAATCGGGACTTTTTAGAATCGTGCGATTATGCGTTCGAAATGATATTTTCGACGCTTCGTTTCGGTACCGGCGTCACTTTGGAAGTCAATTTTATTTATTTTCAAAATAAAATGAATTTTTCAAGGTTGGGCACGACATTCGCTCCTACGGCGCCAAGAACACTTTGATAGTGACGGACAAAAACGTTCAGAATACGATTGCCTTTAAGTAATCGATAAGTGAAAAAAGAAAAAAAAAAGAATGAAACTCTCAGGAACACTGAGAAAGCCCTGAAAGACGCGGGGATTCAGTTCAAAGTCTTCGACGACGTCCTGATCGAACCGACTGATACGAGTTTGAAAATGAGTCATGCAAAAGTTGAATTCTGGAAATCTAGGCATGAAAAAGGCCATCGATTTCGCGAAATCGCATCGATTTGACAGTTTCGTGGCGGTCGGTGGGGGCTCTGTTATCGACACTACAAAGGTTCCATTTTTGAAGAAATAATGAGCGTTTCTAAACAGGGACACATAAATGGCTTAAAAAGGAAGTTAGGATGTATTTTCGGAAAAGCACTTTTATGAAAAACTCCGCTCGTATAGTCAATCCATCCCTACTTGAAATCCTTGGCACGAGTCCAATTCACCGAATATTTAAAAAGCTCGGTTACCGCTCTTTTGTGATCCATTTCACTGCTTTTAAGGCGAAAATGAAAAAATCAATAAAGAATAAAGAAAAGGTGCGATAAAACAGCTCTTCAAATAGTCGCTGGCGGTTGAATTGATGTGCCAAGTATGCCAAGAACCGCGTACGCACACGCCACGCGAAGCATGAATTGGTTTTTAAAAAAAAGTCAAGACTTCTAAAATAGACTAACCGACGAAAAAATAAAGCTTTCGCCAGGCGGCTGCCCTGTACACGTCCAATCCGGAAGCGGATTTTCTTGATTTCGTCGGCCCGCCTTTCGGAAAATCCTTGGTCCCAAAAAATCCAATGTTGCCCTTGGTTGCGATTCCGACGACCGCTGGAACTGGCAGCGAAACTACCGGTTCGTTTCAAAAAGAAAGTAAGAAAACAAATCTAGAAGTCGCTAGTTTGAGTAAATGCTAAGAAATACACCTTTGTTGATGTTTTGTATTGCGCGTGAGACTGTCTCGTTTTAAGAAACTCTGAAAAAAGACTACCGTAAGCGCAGCTTTTTTGCGCTTTCGCTTCGAGACGCTTCATAAAATACTGCAAAAACAGGTCTCGAAGCGAAAAAAAGAGAGTTGAAAGAGAATAAAAAATAGGCTAAGAAGCGTTTTTTAGTTGATATTTTGTATTGCATACGAGACGGCCACTTTTTAAACTTCGGTGAATAAAGCTACCGTAAACAAAGCTTTTTTTGAGCTTTCCAGAAAAGGCTGCAAAAAAGAGACGCTACAGAAAAGACTGCAAAAAACAGGTCTCAAAGCGAGAAAAAAAATTCAGGCCTTTTACCATGAAAATTCGAATTTTTAGGTGTTTCAATAATGGACCTGCCGGAGCACAAGTGCAAAACCGGGATCCGAATGAGAAGTATCAAACCACGGCTTGCACTTATCGACCCTCTGAATGTTATGAGGTTTTGGAACTTTTAAGGAAAAATTTTTTCAAAAAGCCTTCCACAGCTCGTAAAATTTCATACTTATTTCCTTAGCTCGGATTTTCTTTGAATTAAAAAAATTGACATTTGAAAAGAAAAATTTTTTTTCCGAAGATTTAGGAGTTTATATTTACTAGACAACGAGTACATCCCATTAGAGAAAAACTTGAAAGAGCGTATTTGAAAAATGCTAGTGTAGCGTACATTTCACGGGGTTAGAATCATATATTATTCAAATCAGAGGCGTCATTTACATTAATTTTTCATTTAATCTAAATCCATTTTTTTTTAATTAATTTTCTTGAATTTTCGGTGGTTATGATGTCCAGTTAAATTTCCTATGTAGAGTATGGTTCTATTTTTTCTTTTTTTAGGCGAAAAGTTTCAGATTTTCAGATTTATGGTAGCTACTTCTCCACCTCTGATTTAAATGATGAACTAAGGAAAGTTTAAGAGGTTTAAGGGAAGCTCTGAAATTTTCCCTCTCCGGGTGTCCCTATTTTACCCCCTATCAGGGGCCCCGAAATGGCCAAATCCCTATAGGGACCCCCTAAACTTTTCTTAGAAACTAAAAACTAAAAAATTTCGGAAAAACGCTTTTTGAAGTTTCGGAAGTTGATTTTTAGTAGGACTGTTTTAGAACAAGAAGTACATCACATCAGAAAACACATAAAAGAGGCCATTTAAAAGTTGCTAGTGAAACGTACATTTCACGGGC
The DNA here is from genome assembly GCA_904845305.1 of Caenorhabditis auriculariae. Classification (NCBI taxonomy): domain Eukaryota; kingdom Metazoa; phylum Nematoda; class Chromadorea; order Rhabditida; family Rhabditidae; genus Caenorhabditis; species Caenorhabditis auriculariae. The sequence goes on along the minus strand of CAJGYM010000160.1, from coordinate 34,334 downwards.
TGAGAATTAAGGTATTTTCAAATTGATTGACTTCATTTATATGGAGTTGACGTGAAAAGCAAAGTGTGAAAAAAGAAATAAAATTGAGATTGCATTCAGTATGCCTCGAAACGTGACGATTTATTCGGGTTTCGACGTTTTGTGCCACGCTTTGGAGAGTTTCACCGCTTTGCCTTATGATCAAGTGAGGTTTCCGGAATAATTGGATTAGGAAAGTAAATTATTTTTTTTTTCTTGACAAGTTTTGAAAGTTCTAAAGATGTTTTAATCAAAGGTTCAGATGAAAATTTAGAAAGAAAAAAGAAAGTTTTGATAAATGATGAGAAGAGTAGGCCCTCATAGGGTCTAGAAATAAAAAAAAAGCTAGCAAAAAATATTTTCGGGACTTCTTGGAGGTAAGTTTCGGGCTTTTATACGGGCAAAGTCCAAGGACTTTCCAATTTCCTTAGAAAAATAATAATAGCTTATTTTGAAGTTCCTAGATAAGTGAAGAAAAAAAATTTTAAGCTTCTCTTTCTTTTAGCGGTTCAAAAACCTTTTCAAAAATTTTTTTTGAAAAAAGACCTTCCCATCGGCTTTTTATTCCTTCTTTTCTGGAACTTCGTACGAATTTCTTTTCAGCACCTTTTTTATCTTCTTGAAGGGAACTTTCCAGTGAAAAATCACAAAAAGGCGCTAGGAGGGTTTTTTGAGGACCCTTTTAGGTAATTTTGGACTTTGTCCATGTACCTCATTCGACAAAAAAAAATCCTCAAATTAAACTTTCAAGAGACCACCAAGGCCAGAACGCCCAGAACTCCGACCGGTCTACCAAGGGTCAAATCCGATCAGTGACGTTTGGAGCAAAGAAGCTCTTCGGGTAAATAATTGAATTATTTATTTATTTTTTTGAGCTTTTAGAGATTTTTTTATATAACAGCTTACATCAAAGTATCAATAGAAAATCAGATTTTTTGAAGAAAATTAGACCCATAAAAAACTCACGATGAGCTCTTTGAAAAGAGTCATTAGAAATAGACCTCTTTCATGAATATTTTGTCCGAAGCTCCGAAGCTTTTTTTTATCATTTCTTTGAATTTCACCGTGTTAGGCATCACATGACCTTTTTAGCGATCTAATTTCAATCCAATTTGATCTCAACCTTTTTCTAATTGTACTCCTAATCAATGGTACAAGAAAGTTTATTCAAAGAAATCTTCAGATAATCGGAAAATATTTCCGACGGGCGGTCAACGACCCATCGGACGAAGAAGCTCGACGGCACATGCTCATGGCCAGTTCCTTTGCTGGAATCGGCTTCGGAAACGCCGGAGTTCACATTTGCCACGGATTGTCGTATCCTATCAGGTTAGAGAAAAACATTTTAGGGTTCATTTTTTGGGATATTAAAACAGAAAGGCGGTCAAAAATAATTCAACTGGAAATGGTTTTTAATAGTGAAAAAGGTAAAGGAGAACTGCAATACCAGATTTTACACTGCGAAATGAAAAAAAAGTTTTTTTAAGGCCTATAGTAAAAGACGAAATAGTTCAAGAACAGACTCAGGCTAAATTGAAAAAAAGGAGCAAAATAGCTCCAAGGATATTTCGACCGCCCGTCGGAATCCGATTAACTGAACTGTTTTTCTCATATAGAATCTATTGTTAGAAATAACTAATTGGATATTGAAATCGATAAAGTCTAGAATTATTTTTTAATCAGCTGAAGGAGCAAATTTTCAGCCTTTTGTTCGGCGAATCGGAATAGTTTCAGTTCTCCCTTAAGAGGTCACTTCACTTTTACCTAAATTTCATTAATAGAAGAGCAAATTATTGGTGAAGTGCTCTGATGATCCCTTTAATCAAATATTTAACCCAGTTTTTTCCGCCCCTAAAAAAAATCAAATCTTCAGAACCTAATAAAAACTGTTAAAAAAATGATTTCCCTTACAGTTCTCAAGGCAAGAAGTACGCGGATACGGACTATCCAAAAGATAAGAAACTGATTCCGCACGGCCTATCAGTGATGACAACGGCCGTCGCCGACTTTGAGTTCACCACTGCCGCCTGTCCCGACCGCCACGCGACCGCAGCGCGAGCTCTCGGTGCTGATCTCAAGGTTCTGTTCCAAGAGTTGAAACATTGACAAGAGAAAGATTTCCAGCCTAACGCAAGCAACGAGTACATTGCCAAAACGTTATGCGACGAGCTGCGCGGCTTCATGCGCGATTTCGGCGTTCCCAACGGCCTGAAAGGCATGGGCTTCGAGTATTCGGATATTGGTGAGATTTATCATCTGAAAAAGTTTGAGCTTTCGGATTCAAGAGAAAAAATTTTTCATTTCACTACCTTAAAAAAGGCTCGAATCAACCAAAAAAATTACAGACGATTCTAAAAAAACTTTCTGAGGCTACAAAAAAGGAGCTCAAAAGCTTTTTACCATTATTTTTTGGAGCATTTAGAGGAACCTTTCCGCTCCTTCCGAGGGTCCTCAAAAAACTTTTCGCGTTTTACTTATGAACAGAAGACATAGATCGAAAAGATGTTTTCAGGAGCCCTAACAGAAGCCGCTGTTCATTCGGTCCCCAATATAGTCATTTCCCCGGCGCCTACCGACTTCGAAATCATCAACAAACTCTACGAAAAGTCCCTCACTGTTTATTGAAAATAAAATTGAAAGTCTTCTAAAATTGCTGATCTTTTTATGGGACCGTCTCATGGAGCATTTGAGGTTCGGGAATACATTTATAAATCCGGAAAGTTCCTAATTTTCGAGGTGAGATTTTTTTGCTTCTAATTTCTATTCCAAGCCTAAATTTGGAGGCTTTAAGATTATTTATTAGCCTGAAAGTCTGAAATGCGTTTTACAAGTCCAACCTTCCGTTATTAATTCTAAAAAAAGGTAAGGTTAATCCGATATTATAGGAATAAAACTCTTCCTTTTTCGAAAATTTCAGGAAATTCCGAGTAATGGCCAAGTTTAACGAGTTTTAGCGCGAAAAATTGCCCTTTTTTCGTCTTTTTCACGTTTCCCTACATCGATTTTCAAGTTTTCGAAAAATTCGAAGATCCCAAATACAGGGTGGCTCAAAATTACCCGCACAAGCTATAAATGCTGTTTAAGAAAAAGTAAAAGTCAGAAATCCATGGGAATCAACAAAAAGTTTATTCATGATCATAACAACAATTATAAGCTAATCCTGTTCCATTTGACTTCCTCTCTTTCCGATGACAGCGCGAAGACGTCGAGGGTACGCGACGATGGTTGCACGCAGGTAATCTGGCGACAAAGCCTCCTATTTCTTGACTAGGGTCTCCTTCAGGGCCTCGATACTTGAGGGGGGTTTGGCGTTGACCTTGTACTGCAAAACCCCAGAAGGAGTAGTCCAAAGGTTTGAGGTCTGGTGAAAACGGTGGCCGTTAGTCCTTCGAGATGAACGCAGGCAAATGGGTCTCGGATCACTGTTGTGACAACTTGGCTGTGTGTGCTGGAGCTCCGTCTTGTTGGAGTACCCAGTGACGTCCATCGAGTGCTTATGAGCCCAGCAAAGAAGTGTCTTTTCCAAAATCTCTGAAATGTAGACTTTCTTGCTGGTTTTGACTCCTTGATCGACGAATACCAATGGTTTTTTGCCATCAGAAGACACTGCTCCGAAAACCATCACACTAGCGGGGTGAGGGGCTTGATGAATGGTTCTTCCGTTGCCAAAAGCTTCGTCAGACGTCTTAGCAAGTACTTGATGACTTTGAGGGTTGAATTCGGCCTGTACCGTGAACAGCTTCTCGCCAGAGAACGCTGTAACCAAGTGTTCACCAGTGCGCGTGCGCTGAAGGAGCTCCCTTGATCTTTCGAGCCTTTTCTTGGTTGTAGCTACCGAAAGAATAGCTGCTTTTCTTACATGGTAACAGGTGAGCTTCAGCTTGTCTTTGAGGATCCTTTCCATCAAACGTTGACTAATTTTCATATCTTTCGCCATCTTTCTGATGCTCCGAAGTGAATTTCTTCTGGTTCTCTCTTTCACAGCTTTGATCCGATCTGGAGTGACGACTGTTGCTTTTCTTGCTCTCCCACATCTATCCAAGAACGTGCCGAGCTTTTTGAAACGATAAATCGAGTCATAGACGGTTCTACTTGAGACTGCGAGCCATTTAATGATGTCAACCGGAGCGACTTCTTCTTTGAAAAGGTGCAGAATGTAAGAGCGATGTGGATTCGGTGGTGCCATTTACCGAAAACAAAACCGATTGATCTGAATTCTGGCAAAATGGTAAAAAACATCCAATCAATCAAAATTTTTTGTATTACGAGCATCAGAATTGCGTTTTCGCCTTGCCGTGTGGCGTCAAACTTTTGTGCGGGTAATTTTGAGCAACCCTGTAATCCCTTCTAGTCTTGATTATTGATCACAAAGTTTGAAAATTTCGATAAAATCCGCTCAATCTGACTTTTATAGGGAGTGACCCCTTGTTTCTGTCCGAGTTTGTAGACAACACCAAAGTTTAAACTAGGGGAAGAGAAAATTTGAATTTCCGCGTCCTCAGAGAGGAAAAAATGGCAAACTGACGAGTGGAAAAACGCCAAGACAATGGACAGCAGCGCGACGGAGTCTGAATGAAGCGCGGATCGTCTTTTTCAAGTCGCGTGCCAGCCAAAGAATCCCCAACTTTTTCAGCGCCAACTTTCCACCTAAAATTTGAATGGATCCTCTTGTTTGTTTACGAAGAAGTTACGGAGACAACGGCTGAGCGAGTTCTTTTTCAAGTCTTCTTTGAGCCTTCCAAATTTTGAAGAAATGTTATAGATCTAAGGAGCTAAATTGATTGTCCTTTTATTTTACATTGTAGACTTTAGAACCTTTCTCTCAAGGTAACAAGGTAAGTAACGTCTCAAAAAGAGCAAATTTTTCCATTTTGTAACGGAAAAAATTTCCTAAACTACCTTAATACGATTGCCTGCCTTGAACAGGCGTTGAACATTATAATACATGTCAAGGAAAGGTTTCTGAGCATCTCTAGTGATCCCTTAAGTGGCATCAATGCTTTTGAGTGTTATGAGGTCAGAGTATTTCATTCACCGGAGAACATTTTAGTTTCAAAAAAATTATTTTTTTAAATCAGGGTTTTTCAAAACAGGTGGGTCAAAACTACAGGTTTTTCCTTCAATCATCGAAAATCTAAGAAAAACCGCTACTTGAAAAAAATCTTCGAGAAATGAAAAAAATCTTTGAAAAAAATCTCGGTTTTTTTCAAGGTTAAAAAAATTCTTGCTTTAAGACAAGATAACAAAAAGGGAAAAAAATATAGTTCTCAAACATTTAAAAAAATATTTGTTGAATGATTAGGAGTTCTCAAAAAAACTGCTCGAGTACCTCTAAACTTTAACTTTTCGAATTGAAACCATTAAAAACTAAATTTTTTTCGTCAAAAAAATGATAATCTGGAGGAAAAACCTCCGCTGAACTGTCACAGTTCCCTATTATCCCAAGAAATGAAGTAGTCGAAAAAAAAGAGGTCAATTCGAAAATAGCTCATTTCAGGTGTTCCGAAACGGTTTCCTTCAGTATTGGTTTATGACACGAAAAGACCGACTTCAGAAGAGTCCGAATTGCCATTTTGACCGTTTAGCCGGAAGAATCAACGTGACCGACCTCTTTTTCTGCCCCTTTTTGAAAGTCTGAACACCTGCCGAACATTCCGAAGCATGATCAGAAAGTAGCCTGGCCCCTTAGGAACGCCACAGTGAGCCCTAGAGGGGTTACGGCAAAAAAAGCCCATAAAGAACCAAATATTGCTCGCTTAAGGGGTAAAATTTAGGTGGTCCCTATAGGGGTTTTGAATCTGGCCCTTGATCTCATAAAGCTCAAGCGGTGCTACCCTAGAGTGGGCACTTTTGAAAGTTTAGTGCCCCTATAGAAGGAGGTGGGATGGTCCCTAGAGAGGAACCTTCAAGTGCCCTAAATTCGTCCCTCTAGGGACCACTCTGGATTTCCAAAAACCGTTGGTTTTTGATTCTGTTGGGTTTTTCAAAAATGGTTTTGAAAAAAGTTGATTTTCTCATATTTTTTGGTTGAAAAAACACAGTATGCCAAACTTAACCGACGAAAATTCGCTTCGAGACCTATTTTTGCATTTTTGAACAGCAAAACCACAAAAAAAGCTGTTTAAACGGTAGCTTTTTCTCTGCGGTGCTTTTGGAGCATTTTTCCGTTCCGCTCCAGGTTTGTTTTACAAAAAATACCGTACAACTGAATTCGCTTTGAGACCTTTCTTTCAGTGTTGTAGAGAAAAAAAAAGGGAAAAAGTTTTTTTTTCGGAATGTTTTATTAATTGGTTTTTTCTGTCAAAAAACCGAATACCGATTCGCTTCGAAACCCTTTTTTTTGCAGTTTCGTAGAGAAAAAGATATATTCAAGCCAGAAGCTCTTTACTGTACTTGAGATTGCTAACCTCTCACATTTTGAAACCAAAGTTGAGTAGCCACGCGAAAAGGCGACGATAAAACCCGCTCGTAAAGGAATATACGGTGTCGGAAAAAAGAAGCGGGTCGGCGAAAAAGTTAATTACATACATCGGGCTGGCTTTCTTGGGAGCCGACGATCATTGTGCAATTTTCAGGACACGCCTTAATGACAAAGTAATTGGCCTCAAGAAAGTCAATCAAAATGTTGAAACCTCGAATTTTTTTGAAGAAGAGTGAATGGAAAATAACAGTTTTTTTTCTCGAAAAATTTATGAGATCGAAATTTTCAAAAGAATTTACAATTCACTTTTACGAATGAAAACGGAGTGAACATGAAAAATAACAGTTTTTCTCAGAAATACATGAAATCGCCGATTTGAAAATGTTAAAATTCTTTTATGGACACCTAAAAGCGCAGAAGGAAACTTAAACGGCTCCTGGCTTCGAGACCTTATGAAATTTCGTCTATGCTCCTTTAAACGCAGAGTCAGGGATTCCAAACAATCAAAAGATGCAACTGAGCGGAAAAAAATAAAAAGAATAAAAAAACAAATTATCTACTCGTGAAGATTTCAAATCCGCTCCATTTAAGTTTTCTCTCTAACCAAAAAAACAAAATATAGATTGACTTTTTGTTTATTTGACAACTCTCAAAAATTCTCTCGTTATCCTTTTTGAAAAATGCTGCGTTCTGAGAATTCAATAAAATAGACGAATTATCAAGAAATTTCACGATTTTCTTCATTTTCTCAAATCATTTTTTTTATCAAAGCTCCACCAAGCCCGGACTTATGCCGATATTTCAATTTCACGTAAGAAAAGCCAAGAAGTTTGCTGGGAGTTTTATTCACGATTTTCTCAAAAAACAAGAAAGCTTTCAAAATGGGTTCAAGAGTACCTGTACACGGAAAACGTTTCATCAGCAGAGAAGTGAACTCAACATTATCATTATTAAAGAGTGGAAACGAGACAAATAATCTAGGAACAATCAATAATAACGTACAAAATAAAACATACACAAGAATAGCAATGAATAAATGAGAAAAGAAAAAATTTTGACTAATCACAGACCGCTCGCCGATTGTAATTGCGCTGCCAGTTTGAAAATTAGGAAAAAAAAAAATGACCAGGCCATTTTTTGAAATTTTTCCAAAGTTCCTGAGGCTCGCAAACAACCAGCGACTCGGGAAAAAGCAAGGGAAACGGAGAAAAAGGAGAATATATATTTTTGGGGCTTCTATCCGATATCATTTCATAGTTATTATATCGAATCGATTGCTGTATTTTGCAGGAAAGCATTATTAAATGTAATTCAATCACACCGGTTATTAAAAATCATCTCTATTGGTCATGGGAAAATTCGAAAACGAAGCGAGGAAAGTATTGCCTAATAAGGAAGCCAAAGCATCATCAGATCAATTGATGGCGAATAAAGCTGTGAAACAAGCTGAATAAATGCATAGGAATTGCAAAAAAAAAAGCGACGTATGGATTTTGGTTGGAATTGATTAGAATTGCGGCAAAATGCGAGAAATAAGTTAGAAAAGAGTAACACATGATAAAAAGTGTTAAACGAAGCAATTAAGTTAGAATCGATCAATGTGGCTAAATGAATTGTGGACTAATAAGGTGTGGAAATCAACCCAAACGAATGAGTTTTGGGGGGATGACGTCATCTTCAGCCGACCTGACGTAGGATCGGCGGCAGTTGGTCATGAGGAAAGGGCAGTCGGCGATGGATTCCGGGGAGCCAGAGTCCGAGTTGAAGCCGGAGTCGAGAAGAGGCGTCGTCGGCGTGGCTGGCGACGTCGCCTCGAGAAGCACGTCGCTGACCTCGTCCTTCAGAATCTTCTCGAGGTCATTGGTCGGCTCCGGCTGCACACCGTCGAGGTCGGTCATGTCAAAGTCGGCGAAAAAGGTGTTGAAGGCGTCGACGTCAAGGAGCTCGTCCTGCTGCGTCGACAGGACTTCCGAAGGTTTCGGCTCGACGACGACGGTCGGCTGAGGTCGAGGAGCGCGACTTCGAGGCACGGCCAATTTGCGAGGCCGTGGAGCTGGCGGAGGGGCTTTCAGCTCGACTGGCTGAGCCGTCTCCAGAATGAGCGGACCAGACTTTTCAATTTCATGAAATGGAAGAGGGGCTGGCGGCTGGACAGGGGTCGGCGCCGCGTAGAGCTGCTTCTGGGTCAGGCAACGCTCCACCAAGGGGAAGAAGGTCCACAGGAGTTGCTGCAAATCAGTTCGATTAGTCCATTTCTCAGCAAAAGAAATCGAAAAACTCAATTCAATGATAATAGTTTTTAAAACTCACCACTTCATAACCGTACGTCTCGGAGACATATTTCTGAGCGGCCTGGGCGAAAAGTTTGCTTCCAGAGAACTGCTCGACAGTGTAGAGCATCGAGATGCAGAACTGCATCGAGGGGAACAACGACGCCAGCTTGTGCACTGAAAATCACGTTTCTTTGCTTAATTGCTCCAAGTTTTCAAAAGTGTACTACGGTAAATTTCCACCACCCCAAGGCCGGTGTCCTGTCCAATCACAAAGTGAAAGGTGTGAAAAAATGCGCCGCTCACACGGAAAGCGTTGAAAGTTTTTACGCGCATTTCTGATGCTTATCTGATGTTGGTTCGAGGTGAAGTGAGAGAGGGAGACCAGTTCGAGGTGGGCTTTTCAAGACCCTTTTTGGCGCGCTTTCACTCAAAAATCTCCCGAGTCGGTGTCATTAATTTCGCTTGTCGGGCCTTGAAAAAGAAGAAAAACGATGGCAGAGTTCAGTTACAGTAACTTATTGGATTTGATTGTCTGAGAGACGGTTTTAAACTAAAGTTATATATTTTGCCTTAATTTTCTAGCTAGCTTGAAAGTTTCGTTCGAAATGAGTTTTGGGTAAAAAGCTTTGACTTCCCTTTTTCGTTTCCAAGAAAAAAAAACCTTTCACACCTTTCTCAAGGTAGAGTTAAAAGAGAAAAAAACGTGTGTGCTGCGCGATTTCAATCAGAAAAACAGGCGACAACAGGTCTCAGTCCAAATAGATTTGCTGTCAATCAAACAAACCTCCTCCTCTACAGTATCGTTTGTTGGAACTACTACGACTAATACTACTGTACCCGAGGCCATTCTTTCATTTCCGTTGCGGGATTTGCGCCAAAACGAATCGGAAGAAGGACTTTGTTTGACTTTAATTTTGGAAGCAGAATAAGAAGATAACTTCGAAAAAAAAATTTCAAATTCTTCCAGGTGAATTTTCAGTCTAGGCGTGACCATTTTCCACAGGTTATGTAAATTTTTAACTTTTATATTTTTTTGTATGAAGCCTCACAGGGTGGTCACTCTAGTGTCAAATTTGATTTTTCTGTAGTTTCATTTTTTCAGAGAATTAAAATTTGAGCCTCGCACTCCATGAATCGGGCTGAAAACCCACAACTCAACCCCTCAAAGGCTAAAAGATACCTTCACCTAGACCTTTAAAAAAAACTCGTAGTAAGTTCCAGCCTAGGCTAGCAGGATAATCTACCATGTATCAACATTTCCGGTTGAATCTATCCGAAACCGACAATGACTGATGGATGGGCGCCATCAAAATCAGCCAGTGTGCTGCTTATTCCTTTTTGAATGCTCGGCCCCATTGTCTGTGGGGGCCAATCTCGCACATGCTGCATTAATTATGCAACACTCCTCAGGACTGGATTTGCCCGCATTGCGATGGTAACAGGTGGACGGCGGCGGACCATCGTCTTGCATTTTCAAACGTCTCTAGTCACAGCTAGTCGTTAAAAACGAGCACCGGTACAGTAAATCGTCCAACACCGTCGGCGGCCTCTTTTCTCTTTTCTTTTTCGCTATGATCCCGTTACACGGGGCTATTGGCACGCTCGTAATTAATAATTAAGAAGAAACAATGCGAAGACGTTTTCAAATCTTGGTTCTACTGCTTGGTCTTCAAAATGGATTAAGGAACTAGTTTCCTGAGCTTAAATGTGAAAAAAATTTGCTTAAAGCTCTCAAGACTTTTAAAAGCGTCTATAACTCCAAGAATGCCCTAAAACTTCTCAATTGAAATTCTCAACTTTCCAGAGATGGAATTACTCGCCGAAAAGTTTCCCAAATCTCTAAATTTTTCGTAAAAGAAAGAGAAAATGGAACAGTAGTACTATGAACTTGTCTCAGAGCAGACCAGCCCTGCCTAGATGCGTTCAAAAAAGGCCCATCCAAATTCAATTCCTCCCGGTCCAAACTCCTTCGATTATCCGATTACCGTCTGCCTAGCGCATGGCCCAAGCACTGACGTCACAGGTCAGCAGCGGCTCTTTGGATGCGACGCCAGACCTGCCTTCGACCTGGCCTGCCTGCCACGAAAAACAACGTCATCAAGTGTGTGAGGACACACACGCGTCTGCTCAGATAGCATTGTTTTACATTGACCTCAGGAACCAGCGGGATAGTGTGCCGCGCACACCCGCTGTTACGTAATCTCCGTTCACTTTTTTCTCGAGCCATGAGGACCAGAAGGAGAGCAACTCAATAATCTGTGGAGTCTTTTGAACAGTTTTCGAGCTTCATAATTTATGAAGGATAGTTTCAGTCAAAATTTTGAAGTGAAAAATCAATTATTGAAAAGGAGCTAAAAAAAGAGCATCTTCTCATTTTTATCCGTGGAGCACACTCGGCTCAAACTTTCTTTTCAATCCAAACAAACATTGACCAAAGTGGACGCTGCCTCTATTCGAATTCAAACTTCAACCTTTTTTTTCTTCTTTTGGTGCCTCCAAACAAGAAGACAATGCAGCTGGCAAAAGGCTGCGAAAAAAAAGCCACAACACTCACAGCGGCGCGCACTTTTTGCCTCAAATGCCATGGAACGCGGCCCAAATCTTCTATGTTTTTGAATGTAAGAGAAGAAAGTTGCAGCTGCCACGAGGGTTTGGTTTGAATTTTTGAGATTTTTGGACGCAGAAAAAAAAAAAAAAAGAGGCATGGGAATCTCTTGGTCGAGACCGACAAAAAAGCCAGGAGATTTTTTTCCTCTTCTCAACGAAAAAACTCCTTTTGCGGTCAGTGACCCACACACTTTTTTGTCATATTTTCTCCTCACCTAGGACGATGCGATTCATCTTTCAAACCGGTACAAGTTCTCTGCGGGGGCGCGTGCCCCCGGCTCAATCGTAGTGGAAAAAAAAAGTTTTTTGCGAACGACAAAGACAAATTTTTTCGTTTTTTATTTCAACTGGCTAGGTCTGGACCTCCTCAAAAAAACGGGGTCAATGTCCGGAAAACGGTCATTGTGGCGCGTGGCACCCATGTGGCTTCAGTGGGACTTTCAAATTTTACTCGCACTCACACATGTCCTACTGTATGTTATTTATCGAGTGGGGGGAGGCTTGCTGGTGTCGTGTCGGAAGGAAGAAACAAAGGCGGCGCCAATATCTCATACTTCATAACTTCGTGTCGTTGGCAGATGCCGCTAGAATATATATTTCGACGTCAGTTCTGAGTTTCTACTCGGGGAAAGACGGAGGAATTCAGCTTGAAGTTGAGAAGAAAATTCGAATTTTGAGCTTCGTTTTTTGAAATGAACACGTTTAACGTGACTTGAAAACTTTAAAAAAAATAATGAAGCTGGAGATATTTCTTCTCATTGTTCTTCATAATTATCTTCCAAGTTACGTGATTCCCTCTAATCCTCAAGATTCCGTACGCCTATCCTCCCAACCAGATGAAAAACTTCTTATCTGGCCTAGGAACTGAGGAGGCACGCGCCTCGCATTTTTATAACACTTGCGTGTCAGATCCACCGTCACAGATAACCAACGCTTTTCTTTGTCTGTCCTCACTCGAAGTGAGTCCGAGTCAGGGTCTCGAGTCCATTCTCAGACAAAGAAGTGCAGCCTTTCCGTGCGGTAAAAATGTTCAAGATTAGCCTCGAAAAACGGACAGACGGCCCGATGTTGAGGTTGAGGAAGGAGAGGGGAAGGAGAAGGAGAAAAAAACTCGATCGTCATCTGCCCTTAGTTGGAAACGTATTGTTCTTGGCGCCTGGCGCCGAGGCATATGGCGGCAGCTGGCGACAGCGCCATGGGGGTTCCGAATCTAAAGGCCGATGTCCCTGATTAAATATCGAATACCTACATCGTGTCAGCTGGCATCAAGAACGAAAACTAGGTAATGAGAACAGGAAAGTCGGAGACTTCATGATCTCCAGGACTTGAGAATAAGTCCACTAGTTTTGAAATTTTTTCTCCAAATTTGAATTTTTTTGGTTAGGGGGGTTTAGTTCTGATAAGGAGTTTTTATCCCCTTTTCTGTAAGCTATAATCACGGAAGAATGTGCCTAGAAGGCAATCAGATCGTTTATAACAGTTTGACAAGCCTTCAAATGTTCCATTCGTGAGATGCCATAACTGCCCAATTAACCTCGATCGATAAATAATCCGAGGCAGCTGGTCAGTCCATCACTATTTGCAGTGGATTTTCATCCATTCAAAAACACATCCATTAAGATGGTCCAGCTTAAACAAACGGGAACCATTAGCAATAACTTTTGCATGGAGAGGCAGAGTTGGGGGGCCATGTGCAAACATGGGTCCTAGAACCACCGAAAAAGAAACCCAATGCAAATATACAGAAATTGTGCACCCACGCAACACGACAACAAAAGGATTAGCCGCCGATCCGACGGCTTTTTGATCGATGACTGATCCCAACGACCCAATCAACACTCCTTTCTTCGAGAATCATTCAAATCTGGGTAAAGCTCCCTGGGATCCTCACTATCGGTTATATTTGTGCGGTAAACCAATCTCTCCGCTGATCCACTGCCCATAAACAATGAAGAGCAGGTGATGTACCGTAGAATGTGAGGTGAACGTCTCTTCCATTGTTTATGTCCGGCTTGGAAGCCCACCGGATACTTCTTCCTGATAAATGACACTTGCCAGGGAGGTCCAGAAGTTGTCAACAATCCGTTAGAGCGAAAAAAGCGAGAAACTCCCTCGATTTAGACACTGACACTAGAAGGTGAAAAACATCTTTTATTTAAATTTTGAACCTATTGATTCTTTGTTACCAAATTGAAAACCAAAAAAGCCGCGTTCAAATGAACAAATGTGCTCTAGAGATAAAAACTCAACGTATTTTTTGGCCTCTATAAGATTATGGATTTTTCTATCTTCACACTAAAATAGTCGCATTGAAATTGGAAAGTACGCTCCACGGCTAAAAATTAAATTTTCGTTTTCAAAAATGTTTTAGACTCATCTCTTGTTAAAAACTACGTACAAAAGTCTATAAACTTTCAAATTCACACCTTTGATCCGATCTTTCTCAAAGACGATCAAAAGAAGTCATAAAAGAAAACTTTGACGGCACCGAAGAATTCAAAAACTTTCAAAGTGTGCTCAAGGTTAGACCGTAAAACCCAAACGGAACACGGAAACTCTGAAACTCAAGATTGATGAGTTGGCAACATTCTCAGGTAAAACGTGAGGTGCGTGGAAGATTGACGACCGTTCCTTCGTTATCAATCGCCGATTCGGGCCGACGATAACTCACAAATATTTATGAAAAAGGAAAGTTTCTCATTTTTTCCCCTTCAAATCAAGGTCATAAAGCTTTCCGTTCCTCACAAATCCTGTAGGCGTTCAGCGGGACAAACTTGTCACAAACGGTTTTGCTTCCAAATCAAAAGGTGTTTGGCTGGCGGGGGGCTGCTGAAGATTATAAGGAAAGGAGAAGAAACGCGGCTGTCCACCCAAAATAATGGCCGTTGTTGTCGGAGAGGTTGAGAAGGTTTTTTCGAAAGGAGCGTACCGAAGACGCAACGTCTGGCAACAGATGCTCAAGAGCTCATTCCGGCGGATTCGAGTCCCCTCCGAAAAGGACCTCTAATCGGCCCTTGCCGGCTCTTTTATTCTTAGAAGACCAAAAAATTTTTTCTCAATGGATTTTGGGAAAAATTGAAATGTTGCTTTGTAGGGCTTGAATTTTTTATTAAGAATATCGTCAAAAACAATTTTTTTTCTTCAAAGTTTTTGAAACTCTCTACGGAGCGTAAGCTCTCTTTTTTAATGAAGCATCTTTTCTCGACTTTCCTAGTTAACTCCCAATTATCAAAATTAGCCGTAGAGCACTTATCGTCAAGCCCACGACGGCTATTTTCTGCCAAACTCTTCAAAATCGACATGGGTGGTCGATCCAATCGAAAAAAAAAATGAGAAGGCAAAACATTGAATACCGGTCGTTAAAGCGGTAGGGCCTTTCTCGATTGCAACATCGGCATAAATTGTATGACGGGTCGTTCTCGCGCACACGTCCAACTGAGGTTCTCTAAGCTCATTCTCACCCCAAGGACAAAGTTTTCGACCAGCAATTCTAATATACCGTAGCTGTCCGGTGCACTTCTTTGGGTCAGGTCGACCGTGTTAAATTTCAAACACGTCGGAAAAACTTCTTTGTTTATACACGGCGGCTTGAGTGTGTGTTCCTTTCTTGATTTATGCGCCGCAGCCAAAAGTTTATGCTAAAAGACCGACTTGAGATCACTATCAAATCCTTTGTATGGATTCCGATTTTTTCGTTCAAACTTTGAAATCATGGCGACGAGGTAAGAAGGAAGACCGGAGGCAAGAAAAAACGCCTCGAAATGCGCGAAATCCAAAGTGCAACAATATTTATGTGTGTTTCGTCTTTCTTTTTTTTTCGTCTTCTTTTTGCACTTGGTTCCAACGGGTGCCTTGCACACTTTGTCTTTGGCGGTGGGAACCAAGAACAACGAGAGGATGGCGCAAGAAAAAAAACAGGAAAGGAACATCAGGCCTTTTTTGAGACATTCAGAAGGTGCCGAAAAAATAACTCCATGCCTTGCTCTACAGTAGAAAAGACCGTAATTATAATGCGCTGCTGATTTACTTAAGCCATTCACAAATGTATCAATCAAGTGCGCGAAGAGAAAAACCAAGACACCCACTCGAAGGTCCCGAATCCGTCCCGCTAATGCGTTCGGAAGTGCGAAGACGAGTGGCGGCGAGCAGCACACAATGGAAAAAAGGCCGGCAGATGTTCTCAGATTCAGACGGTTATCTATCTCTTCGAGGTTAGGTCAGGCTCAAAGAACAGGAAAAGTTGAGCAAATGAGGTCAGGTCGAGCTGAAATATTCGAGGAACCAGAAGCTGATTGACTTTGGGAATTTCAGTTGAGCTTTCAAGATAAGCCAGTTTCAAGAAAAGGCACACTTTTTGAAAAAATTGATCAACTTCAGCGAGAGGTTGCAGAAGCAGATCATCCAGTAAGCAAGTCAAACCGAACTATTCTCGTAGTCTCTCTCCTCTGAGCATCATGCCAGACCAAGTCAGGCTACAAATCAAACAAAGAGCTGATCAACTTTCCAGCGCCAAGTCTAGCTCAAACTGTGGTTTTTGAAGGACAAAACCTTGATCAACTTCTACAAGATCGTTGACTCTGTTCAACGCCAAACTGGGCTTGAACAAGAAAATTGATTCTCCTGAGCGTCATGCCATGTCAAGTCGGGCTACAACTCAAACAAGAAGACGAGGAGAAGAAGTTGAATGCCACGGACGTCGTCACCGTCCTCCTCGTCCTCGTCGTCGAGAAAATCACCTTCTCATGAGTAATTGCATGGTGGCGCAACGGTATTCAAACGACAAGATGGCCCCACTAATGATGAGAAAATCAACAGAGCCACACGAATGAAACGGAAGAACGAGCAGGAAAAAAATTAAGTCGTCGTTAAATTTGGGAATCTGGACAGCTAAAGTTGCCTCTTCGTTCCGACATAAAATCGCTTCTGCTTCCCTGGTTTCCAGTTCCGATGCTTCGTGTGTGGTCCTCGCGTTCAAATGTAAATTCAAACTGCCGAGACACCAACGATCGGTTCAAGATGAAGCTGGCTATTCAAAGGCAATAGATGATTATACCATGTCACGAGACTGGATTCCGACGCGGTTGGGGGCCATGAATAATTTACAATACTGTCATTTCGCAACATTGTCAGGAAGAGCCATTAATTGAGATGATGCCTAATTAAATTAACGTAAAATTCAGAGCATGAGAATTCAAATTTTTGAGTGGTCTCAATTCAAAGTCAAGAAAGGTCTAGGAAACTTTTTAAATTTCCAAATTTAATGGCTTAACCAAAAAAAGTAACTGCCTCCGTTCTTCATTGTTGCTCTATTTTTAAAATGACTACTTTGAGCCAAAAAAAGCCGATCCAGCTATCTTCATTCTCGCTCTGCTGACGAATTCCGTCAAACTGAAACTCTTAGAAGAATCTCCGAAAGTCTCCTTGGAAAGTGCAACAAGACTGAAATTTTCCCGCATTTGCATAGAAAAAAGGAGACGTCAAATCTTCATGCGCTCGACTTAATTCCCTCCGAAAAAAAACAGTGTCAAGGCGTTCGGTAGGTCCCAAAAATTGGCGCGGTAAGCGCGTCGAGGCGTGAAAAGCCCCGTTCAATCAGGGCCTCCTCCTCAGAAAACCTCCCTAACAAAGACCGTATTCGTCGGTCGTTCTACAAGAAGAAGAGGAAAATCTGAATTTTTTCAAGGCAAAAACCGTGCCGGTCACCTCCTTCTACTTCTCCTTGTCCAAAACCGAAGGCAAATAACAGCCGACCTCCTAGCCATTGATAATGTTGCAAAACCTTGTCAAACTAACGACCCGTGTATTTTAATACAAACAAACTTAGAAAGACCTTTCTCCCACATTTCTTACGCTTTGTACTGCTGAAAAAAAAAATCTCCACGAGAAAAAAAAACCGCGTGACACACGGCGGGATCGTTAGAGGCTCAATTCAAACGAGAAGGCAAAAAGAAAGGCCGACAAGGGGAAAAAACGTGTTCAAAACTTGAGTCACTTCGTAAGAAAAAAGGTCCGATTTCCCTTTTTTGGACTTTTTGAGAGCCGTTAGGATTCAAATGGGAAAGTTGCGAAATTTTTCGCGCAGCTGTGACGTCACAACAGATGGTTTCTCGGCGAAACCCATCATTTTGGAACCATGCCAATGGCAACAACAACGTGCTAAATTGGTGCAAAACAAGGTTACTTCTTTGCCGAAAATTGACCGGCGTCGTCTTTAGCTCGAGTTATTATCTCCGATTTTAGCCGAAAAGCTAGATTTTGTTAATTTTTTCTATTTTTCACAATTTTTTTCCGATTTCGCTATGAAAAATTCTTGATTGTTCCGCATCCACTAGTCCAAAAACAGCGTGGGTGGCCAAAAAAAAACCCCCTCTCAATCCGAAAAAAGAACAAGTGTGTCAATCGCTTCGCAATACGGCCAAAAAAAAGGAAGAAAATGCAAATTTTTCTCTTTATTTTCCGGCCCACCCGCTGCTGACCTACCGCACAGCCGAAATGAAGAACACCCTCTAACAAAGCGTCGAAAAAAGTGCAGCAGCCATTTTTTCTTCCCTTCTCAATAGGCCACCCGTATTGAGAGAGGGAGCTTAAGCGATTAAGTTCGTTCTTCAGACAGTCATTTTTTCTCCCTTTTTTTTTTGTGGGCGGACAGGAACCGGGCCAAGTCAGAAAAAAAAACTAGAACTAACTCTTCTGGATCCGGTGGACGGTGTGGGTGAACTGCTCGCGGAGGTCGTTCAGCAACGGAAGCCTGGCGGCGGCTATGTCGAAAAAGTCCATGGCGGTGGGGGCGACGGTCTCGTAGTCGAGTTGGGTCACGACAAGGAGCTCCCAGCTCTGGAAGGATGGAATTCAGATTAGGATATCTAGAAGGTGTGACGGACCAGGACGTCGTCCACCTTGCAGCTGTCGTCCGAGTAGTAGGAGATCTTCCCGGCGTTCAGAGGTCGGGGCGCCTTCAGTTTGCTGGCCACGAAGAGGCAAACTCCAGCCAACATCTGAAAATTATGCTGAATCTTAATTTTTTAAAAGTTCTACTCGAACTTTTCTGAAGCTCAAAAAATCAAAACTCTATAATCTACTGAAAGAATTGAAAAATATTCCCTACCTGAATATCATGTTTGAAGATGTTCTGGATGGACAGGAAACGATCAATCAAGCCGACGGCCAAGGGGAAAACGTCGCCGTCGCAGTGTTCCTCCTGGAAGACGAAATGTGTCCTTTTACAGAAAAAATTGGCTCGAATTTCGGTGTGAGGAAGGAAAACGGCACCTTGGCAACATCATAGATCCATTCGACGGCCTGTTCCCGATGATAGGGAGTGACGTGGTCCTGGACGGCGGTGAAGTAGTGATAGTTTGAGGACAATTTCTCCTGATAAAGGGTGATATTCAAAGGGATTTTCGGGAAGAACTGTGGCACCTCTTGACGCATCAAGTTAGAGAGGACCCGAGGGTCGAGCTGAAGCTTCAAATCGCGACTATTGTAGACCTTGCTCCGTTGTGGGTTGTTGAGAGCATGGTCGGGCGTCGGCGGGCGCCGACGCCGTTCCTGCAGCTGGCTCACTGGGATTTGCTGAAAAAGTTTCGACTCAGAAAAGGGAGAAAAAAGAGCACGT
This sequence comes from Caenorhabditis auriculariae, assembly GCA_904845305.1. NCBI lineage: Eukaryota > Metazoa > Nematoda > Chromadorea > Rhabditida > Rhabditidae > Caenorhabditis > Caenorhabditis auriculariae. The sequence continues at coordinate 15,400 of CAJGYM010000160.1, read as the reverse complement.
GCGTCGGCTGGCAGATTGCTTTGAAATTACTAAAAAGATGTTTAAAACTTACTTTTCTCTGAGAAGTCAATTTTTAACAGAGTTTTTTGAGTTTTGTATGAGCAGTGAGATTTGCTGGAAATATTTTCGGCTCACAAAGAGAAGAAAAAAGAGCACGTGCGCTGGAAAAATAGGAGAAAACTAGCCAGTCGTCGTGGTCAACAAACAATGATTCTTCACAAAACAGAGGGAAATCGATGATTTTTCTGGTGTCAGAGAAAAGTTTTTCTTTTATATCAAGCTTTATTTTTTCAGTTTCGAAATCAGAAAAAAGTGAACTAGGCAACTGTAAAGGTCAGGAGAAAAATATCAAAGATTGGAGTGGAAAAAAAATAGAATTTCAAGACGAAGTTAACCTTTCGACGGTCAAAAAAGGATAAACTTTGCGCTTTTTTCTAGGAATCAATCAGTAATACTCGAAAGATAAACCAAAAAGTCAATAAAAAAATCCAAAAGGGCCTAAAATGCGTGTCGATCTGCTGTTATGTGTGTATGGGTGTGCGTTACACGTATTCAGATGGTTATCTGAAATCGCGGCCGTCTGTCCCAAAGGCCTAATTTCATTTCACTTGTGTTAACAATTAAATAAATTGAGAATTTTTCTCAATTCTTCTGGTAGCAGGGAGAATGGCTTGAGGCGTCGCGGCCGCGCTGCAGTTTCAAAACCAATTTGCAGCCGTTACGCTTTGAGCCATTCCAAACGCGCCCAACACACTTCAATTCATTTATTTGATGAATGAGAGAAGAAAAGTACGCTCTAGAGGATCCCTGCCTTACAGGAGGCGTTGCCAGCCAATCACAGACGTTGTTCGTTAGAGCAAAAGTGTGGATTTTGTCAAAAATATTTCAAAAATCTACTAATCGAGAAAGTTCGGCGGGTGCACAAGAAAGGGCGGCCAATCTTTTTGTTCTCCTCGGCGAATGATGTATCACGCATCGCGCCATGCAACAGTCATGTCCGTGAGAAAGCAAATAATATAACTTAAAAAAGAGAAAAAGGAACTTGAAAAAATATATCAAATTTTCGAGTAGAAAAATGAAGATAGTGGAAAAAATGTGAAGCGACAAGGTTTTTTGAGACAGAAACGGCTGGCGCCCCGCTGGGTCGAGAAAACGTTTCTTTTCCGTTTTTGAGGTGAACGAAAAATCAACAGTTGGTATAGAGTTATTCGACGGAGTTTGGATCCGGAAAAAAGGTGAATTGAATGAAAAAATTAAGAAATCCTTGAACCGAAGTATAAATTTTCGGAAAGGATGTACTGACGAAAGAGAAAGAGACCGTTATCAAATAGAAATGTCATGGCAGAAGTTTTAAAAGGAGATTGAAACGTATATAGACAAGGAAGAATTAAAAAAATTGTAGAAGTGTCTATTTTTTTATTCTCAACTAATCTCGTAAAATTCCAAAAAAATAATGATTTTTTTCAAGCTGAATGTCAAGTTATTCTACACCTTATCTATATTCTAGCCAACAAAATGTATACCTGCGAATTGGGAAGGGGCTGGAAAACGGTGCGACTCCGATGGAAGGTGAAGGCGGCGTGGATACGAGTCCGTGGCGGCGCCGTTGCTGAACTCGTGGCGAACGAGGTGCTCGGCGAGTCGGCCATCGTCTCCGTGCACCGGAGACGAGCGTGCATCGCGTCGATCACGTTCGGATTCACCCGTGGTCGGCCAAGAATGTTCATCGTCGGCGGCGACTGCTGCAAGTTCAGATATTTCATACTTTTAAGAAAATATGTCAAAGAAAGTCCAAGAAAAACGTTGTAAAAAAAAAGGTTCCTAATTTCTGTCAAGCTCCAACTTGTTTAAGCTCAAAAACGCAGAAATAGTTTTTTTTTTATGGTATTAAGAAGGATAAAAAGATCATTAGATTTTTCTTCCTTATGATCCAAAAAATATCCAAAATCAGTTTTCTAGTTAAGAGTGGAAAAGGTCGAGATCTAAATCTATTGAAACGGAAAATTTGAAATTCGCTAAGCTCAAAAAAATATTCAATAAGAACCTATCATAAGATCCATGAAACAAAGATAGGAAAAATAGTTCTTCCTCAGAAAAGAAGGAAAAAATGCGGTAAATGAAGGTAGGACTGGCAGGTGTGAAAGGCAAGAAGCCAGCCTGCGCAGGCCGAAACCGAGTCTGACCGGCCGAAATGGGCGGAGCCACCCCCTCGCGTCACTGTTCAGAGGCTGACTCCGCCCAATTTCCTCGAAACCCCTCCGATTTCTTGAGGGCAAATGAAACAAAAGGCCATTTCCTCTGCTAATGATGAACTTGAGTTGCAAAACGTGATCCGAGTTCTCTCTTTTTTGAGAAAGCGTATCGAAAAATTGAAAAATAACTTTGAGGACGGTAAAATCAGCTTGGAAAGCGTTTGAGAAAAGCTTGAATCGAAGAACTTCTTGGGGAAAAAAATCTGGAATGTCATGAAGATTCCAGAGAAGGAGTCGAATGAAAAATTGGAAATATCTCGATTTTACTAATTCTGAGATCTTCCAAGCTTTTTTTGAACCTGGGAAAATTTTTAGTGGCCACTATAGGGTTTTGACGTTTTAGTGGCCACTATAGTAGTCAAATTAGTGGCCACTTATAAGTGGTTAAAAATTAGTGGTCACTACAGAGGTCTCAGTAATACTACTAGACCATTAAAATTTTTAGTGGTCACTTTAGGGGCTAATGGATCAACATAACTGGTCCAGTAGGTTTTTTTTTAAATTAATGGAAGGAATACTGGATGAAAAACTACTGAAGTTGCCACTAAAAGAGAAAATAGTGACCACTATAGAGGTGGGATTAGTGGACACTTTAGTGTCCTCTCCAAGTAGTCCTTGGGGAGCCTCTATAGTGGCCACTAAAATTTTCCCAGTACAAAGCTTGACCTCAATCTCAAATTAAAAAAGGTGGATTAATATTATGACTAATTATAAAAATAAAGAATAATTTTATCTTCACGGTTAAAGGGCGGATCTCGCTTAATTTGGTGAAAAATAGCCTTTCATCATGTAAAGATACATCTCTTGAACAAACCCAGTTTAAAATCCAACTTTTCTTATTGGAATTAAATTTTAGATATTGATGAACCTCCACCAACGAGGAATCCAAACAAAAGACAGCCTTTTTTTCTTCGACTCGTGAAACCAAGAAGACCAGAACGGTGCCATTAAAAGTGCAAAACGGATGTGAGGCGTCATAAGAGCAGACGTTATACAGCCCCCAATACGCACATTTACCGCGCCAGCCAACTTTTTCGATTCATTCATTTTTTTTTTCCTTTCTTCAACGGATCATTGAGAGCAAAATCTCCTGAACGTCTAGGCGCGTCTTGCAGATTCCAGGAATAATTTTGAAAATCCAGAAATACAGAATTTCTTCTAGTACCTGAAAAAAAGCTTAAGGATAGACACTTTCATGCGGTAACTGCAGATATTTCGAATAAAACCGAAGATGCAAAAAAAAAACCAAGCGATTAAAGCTTCCTTGAAAATTACCAAACAGTCAGGAACGATCAAAAATATTATTTTGAAGATCTTGAAGAGGTTCATTTTGAATATATACTTTTACCAATTTTTTCAAAGCTTTATAAATAGACTTGAAACTCTGTAATGCTCTGTAAGATCAAAATAAGAACTCCTGACAGTTCAAAATCCCCTTTCCCTATTTCGCGTTACTGAGAAAAGATTGATGAATGATCCTAATAAACTATTCTTCATGAAAAGCCCTGCCACGCTTCCGATAATCCCTACAAGAACCATAAAACCGTCCTCGAATACCGAAACAAAGCTAGAACGGCCATAAATCTCGAGTAATATTTGCGGAGCAACAGAAAGCCCGGGCGGTTTACACCAAAGCGAGCCTTGGCCCAAGTACCAAGCCAAGAATCCCGCAGCGAGTCCGACGCAAAGCCAAACAAGCCGCCGACGACTTTACGGTGCGGCGGGGGTGACCTGGCCGTAGGCACGGCTGAGATTAGGAGCAAAAACAGGCGTTCTTCTAAGAAAATCCAACATCTTGAGAGCATTTTGCTGCCCAATGGCTAATAAAGTGCTAGTGGTGCCTAGGTGAGAGCGTGACGTGAAAGGATTATCCATTTTGAGGCCATTGATTGGATTGGAGAGGCTTTAGATCTGTATCTACTAAACTCTGAGTTCTTTATCCCTTATCACGCGAAACAAAATTTATTGGAAACCTATCATTTTGCTCGCTTTTTCTCTAAATTTTGTTATTCTGTACACATATGCTTTCGGAGCCAGAGAAGTTTGAATTTCAATAGTCGGTACAAAATCCTGCGTTTTGAAGGCGCATGGGATTTTTCCATAGAAGTATCAAGACGAAAACCACTAGCAGTACTGCTTCATGTTTAAAAAAAACTTCTCGGGCTTCAAAAAATGAATAAATACGAGTTTTTCCCACTGTTCATTCGCACCGATTGGCATAACATCGAAAATGTCGCCCCCGACACGTTGAGGTTTTTTGTTTAATTACAAAGTTGGTTTGTCAGGAGTCATGTGAACGGGGTCGTCATTTTTTTAAATATTTTTTTTCAAAAACCTCGAATGAATGAAAGGAAAAAAAGATTAGAACTTTTGAAAGCTTTCTTTTGGATATACGAAAAAAACTTTGAATATACTTGAAGAAGATCTCTTTCAAAAAAACACTTCTTTGATTGCAATTTTATTAATCAGAATAAAAACGCACTTTTCCAAAAAAATATCAATTTGAAGAAGATCCCTCACAAGAACTCCAAATAAACGCGAAAAATGACCGATTTCCGAAAATCCAACTCGGAACATTCTTCTTTGTTTAAATACTTTACATTACAAAAAATCTCAGGCAGCTGTATATTAAAATTAGTCTTCCTGCGCACTATTGTGAAAAATTACTTTGAAGTAGTCTCTATTGTCGAACCATGAAAGACTTTTTCTAGACCAAAATTTGAGCTGGAAATTTTCATTTTGCTCTGATTTTTTTTAGTAGAATAATCTCCCAGTTTTCATTGAAGCTTTCTAACTACCCTTCAAGGATTTTAACCCATAGAACTTCTTTAAAAATCGATTTTTTCAACTGGTAAAGCTCAATTTCACGTATTTCACGTCAAAAAAACTCAAAACAATCGGCCAATTCACGTTTGAAATTTTTCCAAATACACACCCAGGTTTTTTGTTTAGAAATAAATAACGTCTCAGCTGGTAGAAAAGCAAAAGCTCAATTTAACGAGTGTGACGTCGAAAAAACGCAACAGGTAAGGGGGGCATCTGGCCGTTGCGCAAACCATTTTCGCTTCAGAATATTGCGCGAATCAGCGGCCGAAATTGCGTCACTCGGACATGATATTCTTAACGAGACAAGCGCTTAAGCCATTGAGGTCGCACTGTTGGGCGCGCAATCAAGGCGTTTAGGCAAATAACGCAAAAAATGACACCTTCTCGATTTTGTTTGGATATCTTAAGTAACGGTTTAGAAAGAAGAAAGTGTTATTTCTTCGATCAAACATTTTTTGAGAATTGAAAATATGAAGATAGTTTTTTTGATATGATTTTATAAAATAAAAATTAATATCCTTGTCCATTTCATTTTACTCTATACCCTGTTCAAACAATTTTTAAAAAAGCATAACGAAGTTCTGTAAAGGTTTCAAGGCGAAAGTAGGAATTTCAGAGTGATCCCTATGGGGGGCCGAAAAAAAGTGGTCTTTTTAGGGTTTTAGGGTCCCTCCAAGGTAGCCCACTTTGGAGTTCCTAAGAATAGTTATTAATCTTTTTCGAAAGAATAGAAACAATCAATAAAAAAATTCGCAGTTTATAGAGCAAACTCCACTTAACCTATTTTTTTCCTATTCTTTTTTTCGAAAAAAACAAAAAAATTCATTATTTTTTTATGCAGAATGCTTTCTCCACTTAAATTTTTGGATGATAATTCCGAAAAACAATCATTTAACGAAAAGGAAAGGTTCAAAAATTAAATCCAGCAAGAAATCAGACAAAATTCCTGAAAAATGCCGAATTTTCATGATAATCTATTTTCAAAGATTTTCTGGATTTGCTCAGAAAACCATACTTTTGAGATAAAAACCCTGGAAATTTACAAACAAAAAAAAACAAACCGGATAAAGTCGTCAGCAAGGTGTCATCGATGATATGATAATCAAAGGTAAATAATCATGGCGGCTAATCTCATAAGCCCAGGGAGTTGTCCAAATCGCGCAACCCTGGCAAATAAACGACAGTTTTTGAGCATGACCTTTCGCGCATTATCAGCGAACAGTACAATAGGTGTGGAGGATACAATTTTTTTAGTTATAGGTGAAATTAGCAATGAAATGACGGTATAATGACAGGAAAAGCAAGAATTTTATGATCAACAGCTTTCTGAAGTCCTTAAAAGAACCTGAATCATATTTATGAAATTTTGGACGGGTAATAATTATTATTTATGAAAGGAATGCATTTTCAATATATAAAATTGATCAGGATAAGTTAAATAAATTGGGGATTTTGAAACGAAACAAAAAAACACTCGTTAAGCCTTGAAATGAAAAAATGTTTGAACTGTGCAAGATAAAAAATAATTTGATCAATCAGTTTTTTTTTAACTCTCTTGAAAATTTGTAAGAAACCCAATTTTAACTTCTTACCGACCTCAAAAATCTGTTCCAATATGACATGTACAACTGACAATTGTAGAAGACACTATTAAGTAATAATTAGCATCAAAACCTGGCCCGACACCTCAAAAAAGGCTCAAAAGATGTCCCGCTGAGGCCAGACGCCCGGCCCAAGCGCACATGGCCCAAGTCATCAGATAAGGCTACAAATCTGTCTCGGAACAAGTTTTCAATGGGTTGAGCCAGGTGTCTTCGATGCCAAAAAATGGAACACCTGTTAGAATATCGGAGAAAACGGGGAAAATTGGCGGTGGACGGCCTTCGCAAAACCGTTTTTTTTTTGTTTTTCCTTTGCATAATATCACGTGTCTTTCTAGTTTCCGCTAGAAGTTTTCTGCTTTTTGTGCTATTTATTGATTTTTTAGAAGTCTTCTTTTTAGGATTTGAAAGTGATTTGATTTGTAGTAATGGACTATTCAAATTTTATCATTTATTTAAGAAAATTCTTTATGAGATGACAAAAAGAGCTTGGAATAATTTTGAAAAAAATCGAGTCATTTTCATTTTATGTTATCAATAACCTTGACGCGCCTTTGAGTTTACAAAAAAATTTTTTTTTAATAATCATAGTTCACGACTGTTAGGATAAAAAAATCAAAAATTCTGATCTCATGGAAAAAAATGAATAATTTCAGACTATATTCATCCGAAATTATTTTTTTTTTGTACCGAAAATTCGCTGGATCAAAACTGAACAAATCACACGCCATAAATAACTGAGCGATTCAAATTAAAACTGAGCCGAAATCCAACCGACGACGTAAAGTCAGAAAAACAGGATTAGGCAAGGTTCTGGAGCTAGAAAAAACACTACGAAAGAAATTGAGGACAGCACGCGACTTGACGAAAAAACGGCTGACCGGAGGACCACCCACAGGCAACAAGAGAAATGATCGGAGGGTAAAGTGAGAGGAGCGAATGGCCCGTGGGACACTCGTTTTTTAGGATTTCTTTGTTCCGAAAATTCAGCCTAAAGATGAAGCTTTAGATTCAAAAAGTAAACGCGTTTCAATAGGCGAATTGATGCAAAAAACGTTGTGCCGTAAAACTCCTTGGAAAAAGAATAAACGGCAAAAAAAAAAAAAACGATTTTCTTTGTATAGACTATTCCGCGCCAGCTTGTCCCGTTTTTCTTTCCGCCAAAAAAACCGTATACCAAATTAGATCAAATTTCGGTTTTTATAATGGCAAGAAACAAAGGTCTTGAAGTGAATTTGTTCAAATTTGACCTGGCTTTTTGGCGGAAAGAAACGGGACAAGCTGGCGCGGAATGGCCTATAATTTTGAAAGCAAGTCTTCTAAAAAAAATATTTTTGAACAGGTATAAAAATTAAAAAAATTTAACCTTAACTCAAGAACAAAAAAACCTTTTTATGCACAGGAAAAAACAAAGAAAAAAACAACGCGAATTTTACAAATAGATCAACTTAAAAAAATTACTTTTTCACTGTTTTTTTCTGAACGTGTTCGACTCCTGCGCCTTTTTTTGAAAAATAACGCCCTTTGAAGCTTTGAAATCAATTGGAAGCGTTAAAATTAGAAAAAAAGAAGAAAAAAAGATGAAAACAGAAAAAAATTTACATTTTTTGGAGTACTGTAGTCATTGCGTCCTGGAATTCCACCGTAACCATTTTTCGTGGGAGATCAAAATTTTCCATCGAATTGTTATTCCTTGTTGACAGACTCATCTCCTTTATTAAGAAACGCAATAGGCAGCCACCTGGCAGCAGAAACGTATGATCTGTCCAAGGTTTTTCGTTCTAAATTCGGAGTTTCTCCAACACCAGCACCAACGGGCAAAAGAAGGCCTTTTTGACATTTCCAACACAACCTTTGATTTGATGACAAGTTTAGCGACTAATGAATGACTAGAGGATGCCATTTTTGGATGGACTTTGCCAAAATAACGACTCATTCATTCTCTTATTCTCATGACTCATGAAAAAATACAATCTATCGGTTCAATCGATGGAAAACGATCGATATTCCGAGGGTTCTGACAAGCCGAAGAGTTTGACAAGGCAATCTACACGCAATCTCGCCGCGATCTCTATCTCCGGACCGAGTTTTTCGAAAAATTTACTCAGTTTCATGTTTTTACTACTTTATTGGGGTACCGACAATGTTCGGTCGTTTTTTTAGAAAAAAAATACAAAAATTATCGAAATTCTTTGGTTCAAGCCACGATGAATCGGAAATCGTACAAGGCTACCGCAAATTGATAAGATAAAATGCTGGTTTTTAATAGTTGCCTGCTGATAAGGGAGCCTTGATTCAAAGTCCATTTTTCGGAGAAAAAGGAGGAGCTATTTTAAATTTAGTTGAAAAAAGTGAATCTAAAAGAAGTTAGCTTTGAAATGAAGATGTTTGTAGGGAAACTTGGAATCTGAAAACCTTTATTTTAAGAAAATAAAAGAAGATAAAAATTACTGATATACCAATTATTAAAGTGCATCATAGGCTCTTCTAACTCGATAACTCCTACATGTCAAGCACTAAATTAAGGCGATACTGATCGAGAGGGGCAAGTTGCGGTCGCCGAGGGCCGTTCACCCGAAGATTTCAATCAGAAGACGTTCCAATCCGAACACGCCAGATGGCTTCAGACGATAGGTCTGGACTTGTTGATGGAGGTGAGCACGTTATCGGCTCGTTCTCGCGCACTCTCCCCTCCTATCGCTTCACACCTGTCCGCCAGCGCTTGATTTGTAGGCTGAGGTGACGGACAACAGCTACGCTTGTCAGCCGTTTTCAGTTTTGGAACGGTATTTAAGGTTGGAAAAAGGCTGAAGGGAAAAATAAACTGTATTTCTAACATCTTCACTAAGAATAACTGACGAGATAAACGCGAGGTCGGTGGCGGTACATTGACGAGCTCGCAAACATCTCGCTTTTTTCTAGGCGCGATCTCGCATTTCTCTCGGCGCGACCTCGCCTTTTTCTTGGCGCCATCTCGCATTTATCTCGCATTTCGGAAATTTTCAAAATGCGAGAGAAATGCGAGCTCGCGCCTAGAAAAATGCGAGCTCGCGCCCAGAAAAATGCGAGACCGGCGCGAGAAAAAAAGCGAGATGTTTGCGAGCTCGTCAGTGTACCGCCAGCGTCTCGCGTTTATCTCGGCAGTTATTCTTAGTGTTACGAGAGAAACAGAAGATAAAATCTTTGATATTTCAAGCGAAAAAAATTTTACAAACTGAGACCGTGGAAAATAATATTTTCATTCAAGAACTCAGTTGAAAGCTGAGAATATTTTTACACTAAGAATAACTGCCGAGATAAACGCGAGACGCTGGCGGTACACTGACGAGCTCGCAAACATCTCGCTTTTTTTCTCGCGCCGGTCTCGCATTTTTCTGGGCGCGAGCTCGCATTTTTCTAGGCGCGAGCTCGCATTTCTCTCGCATTTTGAAAATTTCCGAAATGCGAGATAAATGCGAGATGGCGCCAAGAAAAAGGCGAGGTCGCGCCGAGAGAAATGCGAGATCGCGCCTAGAAAAAAGCGAGATGTTTGCGAGCTCGTCAATGTACCGCCACCGACCTCGCGTTTATCTCGTCAGTTATTCTTAGTGTATTTATTGGAGTAATCACTAAAGACGCCACAGTTCTTTTATTGACGCTTAGCTCGCGCATTATTTCGGCGCTTCATGTAAATTTACTAATGCCGTGTTCAAAGTAATTTCGGGGAATCGAAAAATAAAAAAAAGTAACGATTTTCTCGTTTAATTTGAAAACCCGAAATCCTGAAAATTGGCATTTCGAGGGGCCGCGACGCGCCTGCTACGCGGGTGCTGCAGCATTGGGTCTCGCAACGATCAAACGCGGAAAAAGGAAATTTTCAAAATTTTCGCAATTAATTTTTTGTATTTGTTGATTTGATTATTGTTTTCATTATGGCGCGTTCAGGAGCAAAACGCGAAATTTTTCGAAATTCAAAAGAGCGTTCACGGCGATACTTCGAAATTAGCGAATTTCGATTTTTTTGAGATAATTTCGAGATAATTTTTCTTCTTTTTTTCTTTTTTTAGATAATTTTTTTCTTTTTATTTTTTTCAATTTTCAACCCGTTCAAATTTATTGATTTTAGAAATAGTACGAATGAAAGCCTTAAGTTAATTTTTTCGACTGTCTGAACTTAAAAAAAAGTTCAATTTTTCTCAAATTTCGAATTTATCGTGTTCATTTTTTTTTTCCAACGGATGTATCAGAGTGTTTGAAGTTGCAGGTCTCTAAACTATGGCGGGTATTGGATTACCGAAAGTGCTAAAGTTGAAAAAAAGGTAATTTTCATTCAAAAAAACTTTTTTTCGCAGTTATTTTTTTACAAATTTTTGATTCTTTTTCACAAAAAAATTTTAGACTCGTTAGGGAGGCACGAGCGGCTCGTGTGAAGGTAACGCAAAATTTTCGTCTCTACAGTCAAGCATAAATTCGTGAGTTCTCTTATTCTTCGATGTTATTTTCTTTCATTTTCAATATGTCTTGTCAATATGTCTTGTTCAGTTGTAAACGAAAAATGAATACCACGGTTCAACCGATGGTATGAAAAAAAGAACAGCAAAAGTTCGAACGACCACTTCTCCGATTATTTCATATCGCTAGGGAACTTTCCGACCAATCTTTTATCGAATTTTCTTCTCAATAAACTTTTCGTTTTAAATATCCCTATATAAAGTAGGCAAGTTATTCATGTTTAAAAACACAAAAAAATAGGAAAAAAATATGTTGATAGATGTTTTATAAACCGAAAAAAATATAAGGGAAAAAAAGTCGGAAAGGGATCCGTCGGAGAGGTGGCCGTCGGAAAGTTCCCTAGCGATATGAAAAAAATTCGGAAAAAGGGCGAATTTTGTTTGAATTTCTGCTTGTGTTTTTCATACCACCGTTCAACCAGCTTTTTCCTTTCTGGAAAAAAATTTCTTCTGCTTACAGACCCTAGACGAACGGTTTACGAAGGACACGCCGAAAGACTACACGTGAAACTTGGATCTTTCCTTATGGAACTTTTTTTCTAATAAAAAAATTTCATTGTTTTTCTTCTGCCTTTCAGAAACATCTCATCACAAAAACAGTTTCTGTTGTTAGGTTTTTTTAATTTGATTAACTAAGCAGCTTGTTTTTTTACATTAATTTTTTTCAAGAAGGTAATGCTCATCATCTTTATTCAAACAAATGATAGAGAAAAATAAACGCGTAATAAAACAAAAACAAAAATCATTGAAAGAGAAGTTAAAAAGCTGTGTATTTGACAAAAATCGAGACATGGTAAATTCCAAATTTATCCGGCTGGCCACAAACAACAATGTCTTGTTCGAATGAGCTGAAAAAAATTCAATACTTTTCTTTTTAATGAAATGAACCAGTTATTGAAAAATTGTATAGATAAAAAAACCTTCCATTTTCTTCTTGACCGTTGCGTCGAAAAATCACGGATTTATGCTTGACTGTAGAGACGAAAAATTTTTGCGTTACCTTCACACGAGCCGCTCGTGCCTCCCTAACGAGTCTAAAAATTTTTTTGTGAAAAAGAATCAAAAATTTGTAAAAAAATAACTGCGAAAAAAAGTTTTTTTGAATGAAAAATTACCTTTTTTTCAACTTTAGCACTTTCGGTAATCCAATACCCGCCATAGTTTAGAGACCTGCAACTTCAAACACTCTGATACATCCGTTGGATAAACACGATAAATTCGAAATTTGAGAAAAAAATTGAACTTTTTTTAAGTTCAGACAGTCGAAAAAAATTAACTTAAGGCTTTCATTCGTACTATTTCTAAAAATCAATAAATTTGAACGGGTTGAAAATTGAAAAAAATAAAAAGAAAAAAATTATCTAAAAAAAGAAAAAAAGAAGAAAAAAATTATCTCGAAATTATCTCAAAAATCGAAATTCGCTAATTTCGAAGTATCGCCGTGAACGCTCTTTTGAATTTCGAAAAAAATTTCGCGTTTTGCTCCTGAACGCGCCATAATGAAAAACAATAATCAAATCAACAAATACAAAAAAATTAATTGCGAAAAATTTTGAAAAATTTCCTTTTTTTCCGCGTTTGATCGTTGCGAGACCCAATGCTGCAGCACCCTGCGTAGCAGGCGCGTCGCGGCCCCTCGAAATGCCAATTTTCAGGATTTCGGGTTTTTCAAATTAAACGAGAAAAATCGTTACTTTTTTATTTTTTTCGATTCCCCGAAATTACTTTGAACACGGCATTAACTTTTTGAAAAAAATTATTTTTTTATTATTTTTTTGATTTTTCACAGAAAAGCTAAGCTCGATAAACCGATTCATTCAATATTTTTTTAGATAGATTATGAATTCGTAGTGTTCAATGAAACTTGTTGAAAAAGGGTAATTTTTCAAGTCTGCCTTCTAATTTTAGGCCAAAGTTTCTTTTTTTATAACTATATCTTTTCTTTTTTTCTGTAATTTTTCTTTAATCTTATGAATATATGCAAGTTTTTATTCTTGAATCTAGCTTTTTATATTCTGTTTTGTTGACTTTCATGGCGCGTTCAGGAGCAAAACGCGAAATTTTTCGAAATTCAAAAGAGCGTTCACGGCGATACTTCGAAATTAGCGAATTTCGATTTTTGAGATAATTTTGAGAAATTTCAAAAAATAGCGAGAAAATTGGTTTCGCGCGAAATGGGTTACGGTATATTGACATTTTGTGTGCCAAACGCAGTTTTTTTCTCTTTTTTTCTTTTTCAGATAATTTTTTTCTTTTATTTTTCAATTTTCAACCCGTTCAAAGTTATTGATTTTAGAAATAGTACGAATGAAAGCCTTAAGTTAATTTTTTCGACTGTCTGAACTTAAAAAAAGTTCAATTTTACTCAAATTTCTTTATTTATCGTTTTTATTTTTTTTTTCCAACGGATGTATCAGAGTGTTTGAAGTTGCAGGTCTCTAAACTATGGCGGGTATTGGATTACCGAAAGTGCTAAAGTTGAAAAAAAGGTTAATTTTCATTCAAAAAACTTTTTCGCAATTATTTTTTACAATTTTTGATTCTTTTCACAAAAAAAAATTTAGACTCGTTAGGGAGGCACGAGCGGCTCGTGTGAAGGTAACGCAAAATTTTCGTCTCTACAGTCAAGCATAAATTCGTGAGTTCTCTTATTCTTCGATATTATTTTCTTTTGTTTTCAATATGTCTTGTCTGTTCAGTTGTACACGAAAAATGAATACCACGGTTCAACCGGTGGTATGAAAAAAAGAACAGCAAAAATTCGAACGACCACTTTTCCGATTATTTCATATCGCTAGGGAACTTTCCGACTAATCTTTTATCGAATTTTCTTCTCAATAAACTTTTCCGTTTTTAAATATCCCTATATAAAGTAGGCAAGTTATTCATATTTTAAACACAAAAAAATAGGAAAAAATATGTTGATAGATGTTTTATAAACCGAAAAATATAAGGGAAAAAAAGTCGGAAAGGGATTCGGCAGAAAAGTGGCCGTCGGAAAGTTCCCTAGCAATATGAAAAAATAGAAAAAGTCGCCGTTTGAATTTCTGCTTGTGTTTTTTTCATACCACCGTTCAATCAGCCTTTCTTTTCTGGAAAAAAATTTCTGCTGCTTACAGGCCCTAGACGAACGGTTTACGAAGGACACGCCGAAAGACTACACGCGAAACTTGGATCTTTCCTTATGGAACTTTTTTTCTAATAAAAAAATTCATTTTTTTCCTCTGCCTTTCAGAAACATCTCATAACAAAAACAGTTTCTGTTGTTAGGTTTTTTTAATTTGATTAACTAAGCAGCTTGTTTTTTTACATTTATTTTTTTCAAGAAGGTAATGCTCATCATCTTTATTCAAACAAATGATAGAGAAAAAATAAATGCGTAATAAAACAAAAACAAAAATCATTGAAACGAAGAAGAAGTTAAAAGCTGTGGATTTGACAAAAATCGAGACATGGTAAATTCAAATTTATCCGGCTGGCCACAACAATGTCTTGTTCGAATGAGCTGAAAAAAATTCAATACTTTTTCTTTTAATGAAATGAACCAGTTATTGAAAAATTGTATAGATAAAAACCTTCTATTTCCTTCTTGACCGTTGCGTCGAAAATCACGGATTTATGCTTGACTGTAGAGACGAAAATTTTGCGTTACCTTCACACGAGCCGCTCGTGCCTCCCTAACGAGTCTAAATTTTTTTTTGTGAAAAGAATCAAAAATTGTAAAAAGTGATTGCGAAAAAGTTTTTTGAATGAAAATTAACCTTTTTTTCAACTTTAGCACTTTCGGTAGTCCAATACCCGCCATAGTTTAGAGACCTGCAACTTCAAACACTCTGATACATCCGTTGGAAAAATAAAAAAACGATAAATAAAAGAAATTTGAGTAAAATTGAACTTTTTTTAAGTTCAGACAGTCGAAAAAAATTAACTTAAAGCTTTCATTCGTACTATTTCTAAAAATCAATAACTTTGAACGGTTTGAAAATTGAAAAAAATAAAAAGAAAAAAATTATCTGAAAAAAAGAAAAAAAGAGAAAAAAACTGCGTTTGGCACACAAAATGTCAATATACCGTAACCCATTTCGCGCGAAACCAATTTTTCTCGCTATTTTTTTTGAAATTTCTCAAAATTATCTCAAAAAAATCGAAATTCGCTAATTTCGAAGTATCGCCGTGAACGCTCTTTTTGAATTTCGAAAAAAATTTCGCGTTTTGCTCCTGAACGCGCCAT